>CAUYPK010024017.1:0-22942 GCA_963574355.1 Loris lydekkerianus
CTACTTTGAGATATCATTTAACTCCAGTGAGACTATCCTATATCACAAAATCTCAAGACCAGAGATGTTGGCGTGGATGTGGAGAGAAGGGAACACTTCTGCACTGCTGGTGGGAATGCAAATTAATATATTCCTTTTGGAACGATATATGGAGAACACTTAGAGATCTGAAAATAGATCTGCCATTCGATCCGGCAATTCCCCTGCTGGGCATATACCCAGAAGACCAAAAATCACACCTTAACAAAAATATCTGTACCAGAATGTTTGTCGCAGCCCTATTCAGGGGCTGGGCTTGAACCCACCACCTCTGGCATATGGGGCCAGCTCCCTACTCCTTTGAACCATAGGCGTCACCCTAGTGTAACATTTTTTTAATTCCTGTGATTTTTAACTATATTTTATGTTATTTTCCTAGTTATTACTTTGAAGCTTATAATATATGTCTCAGCTTATCATAATTTACTCCATAATTATACTTGTAATAGAGTTCTCCAGAGAAACAGAATGAATAGGAAATAGAGAAAGACAGACAGATGGAAAGAGATTTATTATGAGGGATTGTTTCATGCAATTTTGGAGGCTGAGAAGTTCCATGACCTGCTATCTGTAAGCTTGAGGTCCTGGAGAGCCAGTGGTGTATAGTTCCAGTCCAAAGCCAAAGACCTTAGATTCAGGGGAACCAATGGGATAAGTCCAAGTCCAAGTTTGAAGGTTTGGGAACCACAAGACTGATGGTGTAAGTTCCAGCCTGTATTCCAAGACTCAAAAACTAGGAGGATGTCTCAGCTCAAGAAGAGAGAGCAAATTCCCCTTTCTACAACCCTTTTGTTCCATTTGGGCCCTCAGTGGATTGGATATTGCCCACACACGTTGATGAGGGAGACTTTCGCTCAGTCTTCTAATTCAAATAATAATCTTTTCTTGATTTGCTTTAGTTGCTCCTTGTGTTTCTGCGACTAGACCTCAGGTGCTGTTCCTAACTACAGAGCTCTAATAAAGAATGCATCGTTAAAAAAAAAAAAATAATAATAATAATAATCTCTTCTGGAAACATCCTAACATATATACCCAGAAATACTGTAATGTTTTACCAGCTATCTGGGCATCAATTACCCTAATCAAATTGATATGTAAAATTAACCATTAAAAGTACTGAATTAGACTTGGCGCCTATGGCTCAAGCAGCTAAGGTACCACCCACATACACCTGAGCTGGTGGGTTCGAATCCAGCCCAGACCCGCCAAACAATGCTGGTTCCAGGCATTGTGGCGGGCACCTGTAGTCTCAGCTACTTGGGAGGTGGAGGCAGGAGAATCGCTTGAGCCCAGGAGTTGGAGGTTGCTGTGAGCTGTGATGCCATAGCACTCTACCCAGGGCGACAGCTAGAGGCTCTGTCTGGAAAAAAAAAAAAAAATCGATTCTAGCGTGATATAGAAACTTTACTCATGCACAGAATTATTCTTTCCTCTCTCTTTTCGTGTATGCTATTATTGTTATGTATGTTATCTTAATATATGTTACAAAACCAACAATACTTTTTTCTTTCTTTTATTTTTAAGAAACAGGGTCTCGCTATGTTGCTCTGGCTGGCATGCAGTGGTGTCATGATAGCTCATTACAACCTAGAACTCCTGACCTCAGCCTCCCAAGTAACTGGGATTACAGGTGTGTGCCACCTCATGTAGCTTTTTTAAAAATTTTCATAGGGATAGTGTCTCACAATGTTGCCTAAGCTGATGTCAAACTCCTGACCTCAAGCAATACTCCCACCTTGGCCTCCCAATGTGCTAGAATTATAATCATGAGCCACCCACACCTGGCCCCAATATATTGTCATATTTTTTATATAATTTATATTACAGAATCTCAGGGAAGTAAAGAGAGCCAGTATATATTTATAGTTTTACTTGCTTACTTACACTTTTCCATTCTCTTCATAACTTTCTATGGATTGCTATTACCATGTGGTATCATTCCCTTACTCCAGTAGAGCCTTCTTTCATCTGCCTCCATAGTGTTGCCCTTGTGAAATACATTGCAGTTATATACATGTTAGTTATATGCATTTGTTCTTTAAATCAATTACTTGAAGAAAAGAAAATAAATATGCTAACATTCTGTTTTTTATATTTACCTACATAGTCACCTTTATTGGTGGTCTTTCTTGATTCCTTTGGAAATACTATCCAGGGTTGCATGTGCTCAGCCTATTTAACTTCAGTTAGTATTTCTTATAAGGCTGGCTGGCCTGCTAACAACAAATTTTCTCAATTTTCATTATCTGACAATATCTTAATTTTGCCTTCTTTGTTAAAATATTTTTTGATGCATATAATGTTCTACACTTGATCTTAGCCAAAAGACCAAGAAGCGATACACATACTGTTCTTGGTTGACTTTTTCCCAACACTTTGGATATGCCCTTAAACTTCCTAATGAACTGCACTATTTCTAATAAGAAATTATTTATTAAAGTTATTAAAGTTCTCTTTTGCATAATATATCATTTTCTCTTGGTGCTTTCAAGGTGTTCTCTTTGTTTTGGACTTAGAGTTGTTTTTTCCCTTTTTTTTTTTTTTTTTTTTTTTTGAGACAGTCTCAAGCTGTCACCCTGCATCCTCACATTCCTGGCATCAAGAGATCCACTTGGCTCAGTTTTTGTATTTCTTAAATAGAGACGCGATCTCAACTTTTGCTCAGTCTTATCTCGAACTTATAAACTCAAGCTATCCACCCGCCTCAGCCTCCCAGAGTGGTAGGATTACAAGTATGAGCTACCATGCCTGGCCTGGACTTTGAATTTTTTGAGTAGGATATATCTGGGTATCCATTTCTTTCTGTTTATTCTACTTGGAGTTCATTTTCTTTTTTGCATAGATGAGTATTATTTCATTAAACTTTGTGACATTTCATGAAACAGATATTATTTATTAAAATTATTTTTCTACTAATTTCTCTCTCTCTTCTCCCTTTGATCCTCCCATTGAAGCATTGTTAGTGTACTTGTAGGTATCCTATATTCTCCTGAGGCTGTTTGCTATCCTTTGTTATTTTTTATTTATTTGTTTATTTATTTATTTATTTATTTATTTATTTTTTGCAGTTTTTGGCCAGGGCTAGGTTTGAACCCACCACCTCTGGCATATGGGGCCGGTGCCCTACTCCATTGAGCCACAGGTGCCGCCCTCTCCGTTATTTTTTCTGGATTCTTCAGCATGTATACAATCTATCATTCTTTCCTCAAGTTTAGATACTTTTCTTTCACAGCTAAAATCAACTATTGAGCCCATCTTATCAATTTTTCATTTTTGTTTTTATACCTTTCAACTCCAGAATTTCCATAGGCTTTTTAAAAATAATCTCTGTCACTTTATTAATATTCTGTATTTGAAATGGTATATAAAACCATTTTATATATGTATGTGTATGGTGCCCCATGATTGCATTAATGTACACAGCTATGATTTAATAATAAATAAAAAAATAAAAAACTATATTGTCTATTTGATGGGACATTGTCATAATACCCCCTTTAATTTTTGAAACCTAATTTCTTTTAGTTCAATTAACATATTTAAAGTTGTAGCTTTAAAGACTTGATCTGCTGGCAAGATGGGAAGTGAAATCTAAGATATGTTAGTCCAAGTTTATGGGGATAATGCCATGAAGAAAATGGAAGTATACAAATGGATTAATCATTTTTTTGAGGGGACAGAAAGAATCACTGATGAAGAGAGGTCAGGGTGGCCAGTAATGAACAGAATGAAAACTGTGGAGCCTAACTGACTCCGTTTTGTACCAGCTGACTCCATCTTGTATGTGGTTTGAAACTTTGCAGCCCCCCACTACCCATCCCCTCACATATTGTTACAGGACCCTGAGCATGTATGCCCTCCAGAAACAGAAAGGTAAGTTTAGAGTTGCAAGACCTTGAAAACTCCCAGTGTGGATGTAATACTCGCTCTTCTTCAAGGCCCTTTTGTGCCCATTTACTCCCTCCCTATAGACCCTAAACTTCCAAGTCTTGCTTCTGTAACTGCTTTGCTTTTAAGAACCCCCTGAAACTGAAAGCACATGTTAAATACCCTGCTCTCCTGCTTCTCTTGGCCCAGAATTCTTTGAATCTGAACCACTTCTTGGTGCCAGCTGAATAAAGAACCCTGAAACTCAATTGGACTCAGTGTGCTGGCATAATTCTCTATAATTCTACTCACATTTGGGTACAATATTTGGAGGCCCCAGCAAGATTTCCAGCCAGAGTGTCAGCCTCCCTGCACCCCCATCCAGAGAGAGCAGGAATTATAGGGAAGGCGCCCCCTGAGATGGTCCATGGCTCCATAATTTCCTGAACAACTACTGAGGCCTCCAGAGGAACTCTAATAGACTCCACCAAAATCTTGGGTCCAGAACTCACACTGGAGAGATAAGAGTTCTTTTCCTGTCTAAGTGTAGTTTATCTGTGTTCAGGAAGTAACTTTACGTCCTCAGGAATGGGCCATAAAACAGTCACTGGGATGCTAGTGCCATTGGGATGGTGGTGAGTGACCCAGGGGACTGGGTTAGCGTGCTGGGAGGATGACAGGGGCCCAAGAAGGAGACAGGGGCTCCTAAGGGCCGCCTGATACTGGGTAGGTCTGTCCCAGGTCATGGAAACACTGGGATGCCAGTGGGGAGCCGTGGCCTCAAATGCACATGTTCAACTTGTTAGTGTGTTTGCTTGACATTGTTGTTATCAATGTGCCTGTTATGCTTCTTGTTTGGCCGGATATAGTTTCTGTCCTTATTGGTTGGGTTCATAATCTTGGGAACTTAACAGAGTAAGCCTCTGACCCCTCTTCAATATATGTTAAAGAATTTTGTCACTGGCTTCCCTAATGACAACAGGGTCCATTTTTCCCAAAAAGTCACCTTGGGGTTTCTGTGAAGTCGAGTGGCCCAGTTTTAATATTGGATGGCCATCTACTGGCTCACTTGATCCAGCCCTAGTGACTATGGTTCACCAAGTGATCACAGGGAAGCTGGGTCATCTGGACCAGTGTCCTTATATAGATCAGTGGTTGAGTTTGGTTCAAAATCCCTCTCCCTGTACCCCTGCATGCACTGTGGGAAATGACTCTGGGGTTCTCCTTGCCTGCCTGCAGCCACGGGAAGACCAAACAGCTCATAAGCAGGTCCTCTCCCTTTCTGGGAATATGCCCTGCTGCCCCCTTACAAGCCAGGCCAGCCTTCCTCCCCCATAGTCTCATCCACTGAGGAGGGGCCATTGGCACCCCGTCCCCCCCCCCATACCTCAGCTCTCACCTCTGCCATCACACCTCTGGTCCAGCGCAGACCTGGAGCCCAAGCAAGGTGCCCCTATTCCTCCCCATCTGGGAAGCACCTCCTGGAGTGGGAGTAGCAAGAAGAGCCTGCCCCTTCCTTGTTTATGTCCCTTTTTCTACTTCCTATCTGCACAACTGGAAAACTCAGAATCTGCTTTTTTCTGAGAAGCTCCAGGTTCTTATTTCCCTGATTGAGTGTATTCTTTAGACTCACTAGCCCACTTGGGATGACTGTCAGCAACTTCTTTTAACACTCCTCACTACCGAGGGAGGCTTGGAAAGCTTTCCTGGCTGCCTCTGCTGCCACCAGGGAAGAGGTTAGGAGAGAATTTAATGATGTTTTCCTGGCTGACCATCCAAACTGGGACCCCAATACCAGGGGTCCCAGGAGCTGGATGCCCTCCACCGGTCTCTATTAATTGACCTATGGGCTACGGCCTGAAAACCCATAAATTTGTCTAAAACACCTGAGGTAATCCAGGGCCCAGAGGAGTCTCCCAGGGCATAGCATTCCAAACCTATATCCCATTTGACCCCTCAACCCCTGAGAATGCTAGGGCAGAAAATCTGGCTTTCGTTTCTCAGTCAGCTCCAGATACCAAAAAGAAACTCCAGAAACTAGAAGGGTTTGCTGGCATGAATATCCATCAGCTCTTAGAGATTGCCCAGAAAGTTTGTTAATAGAGATATTGAACACCAAAAACAAAAAAACAGCAGCAGTTGAAAAGGTCACCAGCAGGCAAGCTAAAGTCACTGTGGCTGCACTGCAGATGGCCCAGGGAAATCAACTAAGAAAGGAAATGGAAAGAAATTCAGAAACTACTCAACAGAGCCAGCCAAACTTAGAGATCAATGTGCCTATTGTAAGAAAACAGGCCATTAGAAAAATGAGTGCCCTGAGCATGCCAACACCACCCAAAATCCCGCACAAAAAGTCCTGGCTTTGGGAAGGCTATGTTAACCAGTGTGATGAAAATGTGTCAAACGGTATATGAAAGCAGTGTATGGTGTCCCATGATCGCATTAATGTACACAGCTATGATTTAATAATAAAAAAAAAAAAAGTCCTGGCTTTGCCCATAGGAAATGAGAATAAGTCTGACTGATGGGGCTGGGGCTCTCTCCCACTAGGCCCCTGAGAGCCCATGGTGCAAACCAAAGTTGGGGGATGCCTGATTAGATTCCTGGAAGGTATGGGGGTGGAGAAATCTGTTTTACAGGAGCTATTAGGAGCTCTGTTGGAGGAGAAGGTCCCATTCAAGGAGCTACCAGAGCAACTCAGATGTCCCGTCACTTGAAACCTAGCTGTAGATTTAGGACACCAACAGGTGACCCACACATTCCTGGTAATCTCAGATTGCCCTTACCCCCTCTTGGGTAGAGACCTCCTGCAGAAGCTTCAAGCAACTAACTCATTCTCCCCACAAAGGAATGAACTAGTCCTTGACCCAAGTCTTTCACCAACCCGGCAATCCCCAGTCCGCCAGTTATATCTATCTACCCCTTTATATGAAGAATATCTCTTCCTAGCTCCCTCTGAGGAACAGGTAGACTCGCCAGCCTCAAGCCTGCTAACACAGCTAGAGATAGATTTTCCCCAAGTATGGGCTGAATCTAACCCCCGGGGCTAGCCAGCCACTACCCCTTTTTTATGGTCCAACTCCTGGCTGATGCCTTACCCATCTGAATTTGGCAGTACCCAATGAGCCAACAGGCCCAACTCAGGGTTGCCCCACATGTCCAGCATCTGCTGAAGGCAGGAATTCGCACCCCTTGCCAGTCAGCCTGGAACACACTGTTTCTCCCTGTCAAAAAGCCTGGGACATCAGATTATCGGCAAATGCAGGACTCCCAAGAGGTAAACAAACAGACTATTCACCCAGATTTTCCAAACCTGTATACCCTTCTTAGTCTCTTTCCTCAAGAATTTCAAGTGTTCACCATCCTGGACTTAAAAGATGCCTTCTTCTCCACCCCATTGGCCCCAGCCAGCCAATCTTTGCTTTTGAATGGACAGACCCTGAAACGGGAACAACTAGTCAACTTACATGGACCAGACTTCCACAGGGGTTCAAAAATTCCCCTACCCTATTCAGGGAAGCCCTAAGAAAAGTCCTTAAAGAGTTCAAAATGAGGTACATAAATTGTGTTCTCTTACAGTATGTAGATGATGTCCTGTTACCAACTACTAATTATGATTAGTCTGCCTGGAAATTATAAGAGGTATCCTGAAATATCTCCAAGAACTGGGATATCGGGTATCTGCTAAGAAAGCCCAGGTCTGCCTGACTGAAGTGACATACCTTGGGTACCAGGTATCAAGAGGCCAACAAACTCTGACAGGTGAGAGGAAGCAGGCAATTTTCCAGATCCCAACTCCAACAACAAACAGGCAAGTTTGGGAATTTTAGGGGGCAGCAGTTTATAGCCAATTATGGATCCAAGGTTTTGCTAAAATTGCTAAGCCTTTGTACGCTGCACCTACTTACTCCGAAGAAGAAAAGGAACACCCCAGGAAACTGAAAGCAGGAGTGACTCACGATGGTTGGCTGCAATTTCCAGATGGCTGAATTTATTTACCTGAGTACATAGGAAGAAATTTAGTACAACAACTGCACTCGACAACCCACCTAGGAGAAAAGAGGATGCAAGAACTTCTGCAGCCAAGATATGTGTTCAAGAGATTGACTGAGATGACTCAGTCAACTGCGGCCCAATGTTTGGCATGCGAGAAAGTAAATGCCAAACCAGGCCCTAAACCCTCTAATGGGAATCCGTTGTAGAGGACAAATGCCAGGCGAAAGCTGGGAAATTGACTTCACTGAGGTACACCTTGCAAGCCAGGGTTACAAGTATCTCCTGGTATTGGTAGACACTTTCTCAGGGTGGGTTGAAGTTTACCCCACCAAAAATGAAAGAGCCCTGACTACTGCATGGAAACTTTTAAATGAAATTATTCCTAGGTGTGGGTTGCCTCTCTGGATTGGCTCTGACAACGGGCTGGCCTTTATTTCTGCTATGATCCAGGCTGTTAGTAAGGCCCTTGGGATATGGTGGAGGCTCCACTGTGCCTATTGGCCTCAGAGCTCAGATCAGGTAGAAAGAATGAACCAGACCCTGAGGGAAACCTTGACCAAAGTTACTGCTGAGACTAGTGAAAGGTGGACAGAGCTCCTCCCCTTGGCAGCCCTTAGAGCATGGTGTACTCTCTATAGAAGCAGGCTTTATCCCCTATGAAATCATGTACAGGAGACCTCCCTTTTACTTCCCTGTGTGCATGACCCAGCTAGCAGAAATAACTAATGATGATGGGTTGGGCCACATCTATGGTGCATATTTTTATCTATAATAATAATAAAATAATAATAATAATAATAGTAATAATTAAAAAAAAAAAAAAGAAAATATCTGTCATGTTGATGGTCTTTTTAAACCAAAAGGAATATCACAGGAATATATATTAGCTATACATATATAGCTAATCCTCTCTCCTATTAAGTAATGCACACATGTGTTAAAACCTGTCTTAAAATAAAATGTACTTGCTGTTTTAATTAACATACCTTAATTACTCTCTTACTTTGACAATAATGATATTTTCCTCTGGGCATGGTTGTATAAAGATAACTAGGAAGGCCCAGTAGCAGGAGAGTTCTAGACGTGTCTTTTAATTCCTCATTATTATTTGATGTTAACAGGGGGTCTGTGAATAACTATCTTCACTTTACGCATTAGGAAATTTAGTATTAATGAAGTCACTCAATCTTTAAGTCATGTGTCTCCTTAACATTGTAAGTTTTCTTTTTCACCGTTGTCATAACTATCATAGCAGTTCAGAAACAGATAACGTTCATTTAACACAAACTATATGGCCACGTGTGCATTTTGATAACATTTAATTCTCACAACAATTTAGCCTGACAGATCTAATTATGTAGATCTCATATGTAGATGTAAAATGAAACTGAAAATGTTTTAAATGAATTTTCTCTATATCACACACCTAATAAGTGGTGGGCTTACTTTTCTGAATCACATGTTTGCAATACTCTCCTAAGACACCTTTTACAGTTATGTCTATAATGTTGGCATCCATATATATAGCTGACATAATTCCTCATTGAGCACACAATTAAATCACTTAGGTAATAAGTGTCTTCATTCCCATTGTACAGATGTAGTAACTGAGTAACTAACACAGTAAACAGCTTAAGAGAAAAGAGCTTGAAAGAGGAAAAGCTGGGATTTTGAGACCAGGCTACACGGCAGATTAACACTACCCTCTCTTACACACCTGCTCTTGTTCATGGAAGAAGCATCTGTCCTTAGGGTTATCTTTCCTGACAACCTGAATCATAGCTCCTCTGTCCCCTGCTCTCCTGAGGATGTTCCACTCCCAGGCTGATTCGTCTCAATGCTTTATTTAATGTACAGTCTCTCGCACAAAGAATTCTTTGCAAAAAAATATGTGCATGGGTGCACAAGGGAAAAAGGAACAGTGAGGAAAACTCATTTTGAAATGTTATGTCCACTTTCTATAATATCTGAATTATTTAAATCAAGAATGTGCTTACATATATGACATTCTTTTACTGCATTAAAAGTTAGTTTCTGTCTGCTCAGTGACCATATCTTAAATGGTTAGGGCACCAACCACATGCACTGAGGCTGGTGGGTTCAAGCCCAGCCCGGGCCTGCCAAACAACAACAATGACTGCAACAAAAAAATAGCCAGGCATTGTGGTGGGCGCCAGTAGTCCCAGCTACTTGGGAGGCTGAGGCAAGAGAATCCCTTAAGCCCGAGAGTTGGAGGTTGCTGTGAGCTGTGACGTTACAGCACCCAAGTGAAGGCAACATAGTGAGACTCTGTCTCAATTAAAAAAAAAAAAAAAAATTAGTATCTGTCATTTCTTTAAGTGCTTCTTAGAAAGAAACATTTAGCATTAGATCTACATATTAAAATGGTGATAGCTGGTAAGCCTCCCAGTGAAATAAGATTCACTATTAGTTGAGGGCCCTCATGTGTAAAGGGGCCCCCAACTTTTTATAGTGACAAAAAGCAGAGGCAAGTATTTCCGTCTGTGTGTTTTGCACTTTAACATCAGTGTGGAACGCTGTATTTGCTATTCTAATAGATGAGAGGTTCCTTGTGAACCGGGAAACCGTGTGAGGCCCCGGCGTCTTCAGCATTGCTTCCGTGGCTGTCACTTTATTATAAACAAAACTTGAGTTTGAGTTTCTTCTGAATAACTAGAAAATAAGGGGCTTTTTTAAAAGAGGCAATAGTTTTAACTATTAAACATTGAATTTTCCAAAAAAAAAGAACCTCCCCCCCAAATGCAGACCTTTAGTTTCTGAGAATATCACAACAACCTGTTAAATTTGAAAACCTTGACATTGAACATTAATTCTCCAAGAATAAACACACCTGTCATAGTCTTTCACTCTCCAGAATAGTAAGGTATGCAGACCTCTCAGAGTTAACTTTTGCAACCAATTAAAAGTGTCTGTGGGATATCTACTACACATCTTGTAAGCCTAAGCTATTACAAAGGCTACCATAAACAATAAAAGTTTTAAAAAAGACATGATCCCCAGCCTCAAAGAAGTTATTGGCAAATACAACAAACTTGTACCAAGTATTCAACTCTTTAAAAATTGTAAGTATAATAGAACTTGGTAAGTTTTTTTTGTAGATTACAATACTATTTAAGATAGTATAATACTGATACAATTTGAATGACAGAATAAAGAATGTTCAGTTTTAACATCATTTTTTACATTTCTGATTGAGTTTATTAGCATCCTTTCTTTTCTGTTTTTGTTTAATCTAGTGAGAGGCTTATCAATTTTGTTTATCTTTTCAAAGAACCAACTTTTTTGTTTTATTAATCTTCTATATAATTATTTTGAATCGATTTCATTTAGTTTTGCTCTGACCTTAGTTATTTCTTCTCCTCTGCTGGTTTTGGGATTGGGTTGGTCTTCTTTTTCCAATTCCTTGGGATGGTTCATTATATTGTTGACTTCCAATCTTTTCACAGTTTGGACATAGCATGTACGACTATGAATTTTCCTCTTAAGACTGTTTTTGCAGCATCCTACAGATTTTGGTAATTTGTGTCTCATTTGTCACTCAGTTCAAAAACTTTTCATTTCCACCTTAATTTTCTCCTTTCCCAATAATCATTCAACAATAGGTTGTAGAGGGAGGAAAAGATATGTGGACACTGAGCCACATATGTCAGGAGTGTGCTGGGAACAGTAAGACACGAGTGTTAGTGTGCAGAGTATTTCAAGTGTAATAAGAAAGTAGCTTGATTTTGGTAGGTAGCAGGTGCCATCTTAGTCATAATAGGAGAGAAATGAGAATATTTAATGCACCATTACATACACGCATTCATGAGAGAAATATTCAGAGATGCACTGTCAATAAAATTCAGAATATTATATTTTTGGTGTCCACAAGAAAGTAATTATTTTTGTTCAAGGCATGTAAGATGTTATATGTCTGATTCTTAGCCAAGGCAGGATTCTCTTCCTTATTTTTATTTTGTTATTTGTACAGCAATTCCACAAGTATTAGCAAAAGTAAGGAAGAAAAGTTGGAAAAGTACCTAGAATAATAGGTACTTTTGTTACCTATTATTTTTATTACCTAAAAAAGGGAGGCTAGCTCTCAATTAACTGGTGCATTTGCATAATTATTTAATGTAAATCCTGGTTAGGAATGTGATTATTGACATTGCTGGATTACCAATTGCATTCCCAGTAAAACCACTACTATTGTATAGCTGATGTTGGCATATTGATAGTTTCACAGCTACTATGCAGGAGAAACAATTGTAATCATTTTTAAAGTATTTGGAATTCAAATTTCATTGCTGTTACCAGTGTACGACAAACAATTACAGAATACAAGTTTATTTTTATTTGTATATTTAGTTTTTTAACCTAACCTATCCTATTTAATAATAATTATGACCATTTTTTTCAACTCATCATGGAAGGTTAATAAACATTTATGCTCTTTTAAAGTTATGCTTTACTTGGTAGATAACTGTATTTTCAAAACTACTGCAATTTTTTTGAGGGGGGGTAACTAAGTGTTTTTTATATTTTTATGAAAGCTTTTTGCAGTCATTCTAATATATTTGCTGAATCCTCCTTTATACTGTGTACAGAATTTGACAACATTTATTATCTGCTAACAAACCTTGTCAGTTCTGCAGAGGCAATTATGGTTGACTACAGATATTCAAATTTAGTTTTCTGCTAAGAAGCAGATTTTCACAGTAATATACCAGATTGTTAAATTTTACAATGTGAATGGTTATACACAACAGTGCTCAACAAATCGCCAGCACAATAAGGTATGAAATGTGATACTTTGTCAAAATGTCTGTGACATATTTTCTACTCTTTAATTTTGTTTTTCAGAATGACTCTTACCTGGTCTTTACTCTTTAACCAGGAACCTGAAGTCAAAATGAACAGAAGGAACTAACTTTGGGGGGAGTTTGGGGGGGGGGGACATGGAGAGCCAGAAGGAATCACTCTACTTGAGTTAGCTGTATCTTTGCCTTATTTTTGATTTTCAGAATTTGAGTGACTTTTATTTTGAAAGATTTCTCCAGCAGTGTTAAAATGTCTTAAATCGTCTTATGCAGAGTATTTTCCTAAAAATTTTGATCAGTACAGCATATACAATAAGACATCAGATTTCTGAAATGTCGGTGATAGTTTTGAAAATGAAAAAAAATCATATGACTGCGGTGTCTGGATATATTGATCATTAATAAATATTTGCTGATTGTCATTATAAATTATATATATGGGATGTAATATGCTTTTCCAAAATGTCTATCATTGAAAGTATTCCATTATTATTACTGAAAAAATAAACGTTAACATTAGATTTTTATGAGATATGTAGTATGTGGAAAAGAATACAAGTTAAAAACAAAATTTGACTTTAAAGCACTTTCTGTAAACTATAATTCATAAGCAATACTAATATAAAGACCAATTTACTTGAATATTCTATTACTCTAATAATTAAAGTATTATGTTTTTCTCTAATGCTACAAAGAAATCTTTATTTTATGTTGCTACAGGTGTCCCAGAAGTTGCAGTAAAGTTACACCACATAGTGAAAGATGGGAAATTATAGTTAAATGTACTTTTATTTATAAAGTATTCATTATAATATTTTATAAACTATTTACAAAGTATTTTCTACATGTTGGCCACCTCTTTGGATAGCTTATGTTATTCAGGATTACTTTTTCTCAGTTCTAAATTTTTATGACATTCTTTGTGTTTTCATGTGCTTAAGGGACGTTACAGGATTTACTGTAAGGTGTTTTCTTCATTGGTACTTTTTAATTATGCATTTTTTAAAATTACTATTTCAATGGTGGTTTTTACACAGTAAGACTGAATGTACACATACAGAATTTTGATGTAAAAGATACTTTATGCACCCAGTAGACACTTAAGGTTTACTAAATGAATGCACTAACTAAAAAAAAATGTGGAAAATTTATTTCATTTTAACGATGGAAAATGTCCCATGCCATTTTAATAAGCTGATCCTCTCTAAAAGAATACCAGCTCTGTCAGTAACACAAAACATAATTACCACTAGGACAATATTTCCGGAAATTGCACGGCATTTGTCTCACCTTGATGGCAAATTATCATTCTAATGTTTTTGTTTGTAAGTTTGTAGGGCGAGTGATTTACTACTGAGCATCCATTATAACTTTCTTCCTTTGTGTTGTCCTTCTTGTTTTTAGCTCCTTGTGAGGGCAACACATTCTTCTGCCATAGTAACATGTGTATTAATAACACGTTGGTCTGCAATGGACTCCAGAACTGTGTGTATCCTTGGGATGAAAACCACTGTAAAGGTAATGATTACTTCTTACTCATTCAAAAACTTCCCTGACTGTGGAGTAAGAGAGAAGTTTATATGCATGGCCAACCTCTTAAAAATAGAGCCTATATTTTGAAGGAGCATTTGTCCTTTCAAGTGCTTCCAGCCACTTCAGTTCAGTTTTGCAATGAAAATGCTTTCCTTCCTTTCAATGAAAACAGCTTCCAACGCCCTTGCTGCCTTCTCTAGTCTGTGCACAAGGGTTTGTTGACACAGACGGAGCTCCTTGGCTGGATTGTGAATGTCACATATTTTAGTTAAGTTGAAAATGCCATATGCATTCTTTTATTAGATTCAATATTAAACGATTTGCAAAAGATGACAAACAGGTAAATAACCCTTTCATACTTAAATTTCAATATTACCTGTTTAAATACCTTCTATGGATAGAAGCAGAGGAACATTGTCCGTTAGTTTGTTACTGTCAGAAAGAAAAGCAGGTCCGGTATCAATTATTTTATAGTGAAATGCTGAGGATGATTACTTTTGTCTCCATTTCTGAATGCATAGGAAGTTAAATACTTTCTGAATTATCTTGGTAAAGCACTGTTAATTATTAGTCATCATCACTATCTTTGTTGGCCCAATGTAAATTTGTTCCCATGTATGTGGGAATATTTGACATGAGATAGCAATCAAGAAAATGTGAACATGTGCATTACCAAAGTCGCCAAAGTCCATATTTATTTTTTTATAAGGAAAAATTGTTCTTTTTATTTGTAATTCTTTCTCTTGCATTAGTAGGAAACCTTTTTTTTTTTTTTTCATTTCAGTCATTTCTAATTTATTAAGGTTAGCTTTTTGTTTTTGTTTTTTTTCATTTCAGTGATTTCTATTTATTAAGGTTAGTTTTTTCATTTAAGTCATGTCTAATTTATTAAGGTTAGCTTTATGGAAAAGCATATGGTATAATCTAAAACTTGTTCTATGTGCCCTTGAAAATATGTATTTGCCATTGTTGAGTGGACTGTTCTATAGATTTTATTTTTTTTCTTTCCATCTGGGTAGATCATAGCCATGTGCTAGTCTTGTAATCGTCTTTTGATGTTCTGCCATGTTTTATTCATTACCAAAAGTGGGTGTTAAATTCTCCAGCTGTGATAGTCGAGCTATCTGCTTCTGTCTTCATTGTTGTAAGGATTGTGTTTCATGTATTTTTAAGTCTGGTTGTTAGGTCCATTTATGTTGATAATTGTTACGTGCATTGACCTTTTTTCACTATAGAAAAATCTTCCAATCTTTACTGATGTATTTTTTGTCATAAGGAATATTTTATCTGACATTAGTATAGCACCCCGCCTTCTTTATGATTTGGTGTTTACACTTTTTTCATACTTTTTCACCCCGCCTTCTTTATGATTTGGTTTTCACGCTCAACCCCCCCTCCCATTCTTTTGCTTTTACGCCATCAGTCTCTGAAGTACAGAGTAGAAAGTGTATAGGTGGATCTTGTTTTCTTGTCCAATCTGACTTGATACTGTTATTGATATGGTTGGATTTACAGCTAACACTATACCTTATTATGTTTTTGGCCTCTACATAATGCATGCATTTTTTTCTCTATTCTTCCTCCTTGTTCTTTTCTGCATTAAGTAAATATAATATTTTAATTATAAGCTATTCAAAGAGGTGGCCAACATAGATTATCTAATATAATATTTTCTTTAATATTTTCAGTGGTTTTTCAATGTATTTTTGCTTAGTTTATTAGTAGTTGTTTAGGGCTTACAGTATACAGCTTATCTTCTCTAAATGTATTTTTAGATTTATACTAACTTAACATTATTTATATATAGCTCTATTTGTCTTCGTTTTCTTCCTATTGTTTTTGCACATGTTACATCATATGTAATACAGTCTTAACAATACATTGAAGTAATTATTACTGAATATAATTTTATGCCTTCTGAAAAAAGAAAGGATTGCAAATATATACTAGCATGAATTCTGATACAACCTTCCTTATTTACCATTTCCGGTTTCCTTTATTTGTTTTCATAGATTTCATTCCCTCTGGTGTTATTTTATTCCTTTAATAACAGCTCTTCTCCCACCTACATAATTTGTACTGTTGTCACCAGATATATTGCATTTTGATAAGTTATAGGCCCAAAAATACAATTATATATATATACATACAACTTTGCATTTTTTTAAGTTAAGAGTGCAGAAGAAATATGCAACTACATTGTTCCTCATAATTATATATGTAATTGCCTTTATTGACTATTTTACTTGACTAATTTATTTTTTGTGGATTTTCAAACATTTCATCAGGAAAATATTTTTTATTTGAATGTTGTATGGTGTCAGGTCAAAAGACTTACTTCAGAATACATTTTATTCCAGGGGAACCCTAATACATAGATTTTATGAGAAAGTCACAAGGCCAGATGCGTTTACAGCTCTGAACTATGACCAAGTTAAAAGAGCCTGTAACAATCACATAAATGAAAAACCATGATTATATAATCTTCATGGCTTTCACAAAGTATTTCTTTTCCTTAACATTGCAATGTTTATGCCTTTTTTTGAAAATGGAAAACTATAGGAGAATCTAGCAGAAAAATTCAGTAATGAATGTTTCTAAGTGGTCATTTAAATCTTTGTGGGGAATCCAAGACATCATAGAAAAGAAAGGAAGCAAGGCATATAATACACTTGTTTCTTAAACCTTTATTTTGAATACTTTCAACCTTAAAGAAAAGTTGCAAGGATAGCACGAAGAATCTTGTTTAGCCTTCACGTAAATTTTCCAAGTGTTAAACATTTCATTATATTTGCCTTTTCTTTCTTTCTATCTAGATATCCATCATCTATTGTATATTTATTTCTACCATCTATTGCCCTCTTTTATTTATTTTCACTGGAGAATATGTTGCAGATGTGGTGCCCTATTATTACTAAATACTTCAATGTTTTTTCCCTACCTGTTGTAATATAGCATCTAAGTCAAAATCAGAAAATTGACATTGATATGTGATTTCTATATAACTCCCAAACCCCATGAAAATTTTAGTGATTTTTCCAATAATATCCTTCATAGCAATAGGAAAAAAAAAAAAAAAAAAAAGAAGAAGAAGAAGGAGAAAAAAACGATACAATGGCAAAACTTCTATTTTCCTTTCTTTTATTTCTGGTCCAGTAATCAGGATCATGAGTTTCAATTAATACCATGTATCTTTATTTTCCTCCAATATCGAGAAATTCTTCATTCTTTCTTTGCATCTTGACATAGAATTGTACCAGCCAATTATTTTGTATAATGCTCTCGGTTTGGCTTTGCCTAGTGTTTCCTCATGCTAAGAATCAGAACATGTATTTTTGGCAGGAATTATCATAGAAGTGATGTTGTTTTCTTTATAGTACATTACATCAGGCAACATGCAACTTCAGTTTGTGCCATTACTGTTCATGTTAGCTTAGTGTCTACCTGGTTTTCCTACTTTATAGTTAATTAATCAGTATTTTATACCTATTAATAAAGAATTAATATGCATTTTGTGGGAGACACTTTGAACCTGAGTAAATATTCTGCCCCACTCATTAGTTTTAGCATCTCTTACATGCTAAATTTTAGCATCCAAAGTTTTAATATCTTTTAGATGCTGATTTTTGTCTGAACTACTATTTTACTTTATACTTTTTTTTTTTTTTTTTTTGAGGCAGAGTCTCACTCTGTACCCTGGGTAGAGTGCCACAGCAACCTCAAACACTTGGGCTCATGCGATCCCTTTGCTTTACCCTCCCTAGCTGGGACTACAGGCACCTTCACAAGGTCAGGATAATTTTTCTATTTTTAGTAGAGGCAGGGTCTTGCTTTTTGCTCTAGCTGGTCTTGAACTACTGAGCTCAGCTGATCCACCCTCTTTGACTATTTAATTTATCATCTGCTTAATTTTTTCATGGACTTGAGTTGCTATCTGAGGTCATTTGATTTCGATTCAAAATCTTTCTCTTTCTTCTATATCACTTCTAAGGTCAGTCTTTAAACTTTGAAACTTTGTTTCTCTGGTAATGTCTGTATTTCATGTTGAAAGAGTTTTGCTGGATACTATATTTTTGGTTGACAAGTTTGGGGGCTGTGTTTTTGTTTTGTTTTGGTTTTGTTGGCAGCACCGTGAACAGGTCATTGTGCTGCCTTCTGACCTTCTCTGAGGATAAATCAGCTGTTAATCTGATGGCGGCTCCTTTCTATGGAATGAGTGTTATTTTTTTCTCTCCCTGGCTGCTTTCAAAATTTTATCTTTTCCTTTTTGTTAACATGTTTAGTATTATACATATGTTTAATATCTCAGTATGGATCTTTTTGCATTTATCCTATTTGGAGTTTGTTAAATTTGGATGTGAGTTTTCTGATTAAGTTTGGGAAGTCTTCAGCATGTGTGTGTGTGTGTGTATTTTTTTAAGATAGAGTCTCACTTTGTGGCCCCAGGCCAGAGTGCTATGTCAAGCAGCCTCACTCACAGCAACCTTCACCCTTCCTCCTGCCTCAACCTCTTCAGTAGCTGGAACTACAGATGTCCACCATGACCCTGGCTAATTTTTTCAAGTTTTCTGACTCCTGTTCAGGCTATTCTCAAACTCCTGAGCTCAAGAGATTATGTCACCTCACCCTCCCAGACTGCAAAAATTACGGACATGAGACACTAAGCCTTGCCTCAGCCTTTATATTTTTAAAATACTTTTCTTTTTTAATCTCTCTTCTCTTTATACTCCTGTCATCTTACATTGGTGTTTAGGATGGTTTGCCACATTTTCCCAAGGTTCCGTTTATTTTTCTGCATTCATTTTTCTTCTCTTCAGATTGCATTAGTTTTATTTTCTGTCTTCAGGTTTGCTCATGGTTTCTGCTTTCATCTGACATGTACGGACTGTCAAGTCACTGATCTTCATTTCAGTGATTGCACTGTTTCGCTGTAGGTGTTCCATTTTTCTATTTTATATAATTTTTATTTACTAATTGATATTCTTTGTTTTATGAGGCATTGCCCTCATCCTCATTAACTTTCTTAATTGTAAGTTGCTTTAGTTCTTAAGCATATTGATTGTAGCTTCTCTGAAATTTGTGTCTGTTAACAGAAATCTTGGTCTCTCAAAGAATTTGTCTGCAAACTGTACAATGTAGATAATGTTATAGGAAGTCTGGATACTAATCCCCTCCCATTATCATTTTCTTGCCTGTTTGTAAATGAGGAGCTGGCTGGACCATTTCGTTAAGTTCCTTATGTTGCATCACAGAGACTCGCCGTAGGTGAACACTGTTTGGGCAGGGCTCTCTCTGTCTCTCCACTGCTCTCTGTTTGGTTGTCCCCTGGTGTTGGGATCACACTCCCCATTCATCACTAACTTGCTCCACTGCATTTATCAACGTCCAGGATCATAAGTTATTCCACAATTTGATCTGATTAAATTCAATTTGGGGGCCCTCTTTGCATATCTTCCCTGGTGATGGAGGCCCATTTGCTGACGGTGGTGAATGCATCTTGTTCCTACTCTATAAATTTACCTTTCTCTTCCTCAATAAACTTTGTTCCATACTTACCTTAAAAAGAAAAGAAAATTCAGTTTATTGCAGGGGGAGTCTTTGAGTGCAGGCTTTGTGAGTTGTTACAAGGCTAGGGGGCTATTGGTAGCTGTTAATTTCCTGGTCTGCTTTATCAACTTCTAGCTCTTCTTAGTTTTGGCTTGTTGATACTAAGGCTTTAACGGCCTCATCTTCATTGCTTAACTCAAAATCTCTGTGGCCTTTGAGATTACCTTTTGGTTTCAGCTTGTCTGCACTCCGTTCCAAATAAACTCAACTTTTTTGGAAAGCTATAGTGCTTTTCATTCTTGAAGCCTGATTCCCTTCCTGGGTACATTTCTGGACCACTGCTGTGGACGGGGGCAGGAAGATGGCCAGGTTCATCTGGAATAGAGACCTTTATGGATAAGGCACTGGGTGGGGAGCAGCCTCTGGTGGGTTGCACTTGCAGCTACAGGCTGAAGGGAGGAAGGGAGCCCCAGACGCCCTGTCTCTCAGGCCTGTATCAGGGATCTGGGCAGTGGGGGATGTTCAGATGCCAGTCGCTTGCTCCTCTTGGGGAGATCACGTAGCTCTCTTGACGGGATGCTGCAAGGACAGGGACCCTTGTGTTCCTGTCTGCAGCCTCCCTGAGTGGAGCTCTCAGCATGAGGAGATAAGGTGGAAGGAGCATGTGATGGCCCCAATGTCACCAGCTCTGACTGTTCCTAAAGAAATTGAGTAAATATGTTTAAATGAACATTCCTGAATTTAAAATCCAGGATTCATTGAAATCCTGGATTTAAATGAAAATCCATCCATTAAATGAATACAACACAACTTGCTCTAGCTAAGCACCATTAAGAAAACTACTAGTTTCAGGTGGCGTTTATGGCTCAAGGAGTGGGGTGCTGGCCACATATACCGGAGGTGGTGGGTTCAAACCCGGCCCTGGCCAAAAACAGAAAGAAAGAAAGAAAGAAAGAAAGAAAGAAAGAAAGAGAAAGAAAGAGAAAGAAAGAGAAAATTACTAGTTTCCTTAAACCAGACTTCAAGTGGTTGAGCTTTTCAAACAATTTTTTACCATGTGTGGTTATTTAATTTGGGAGAAAGTCTGCGTAGGCATCACACCACCATTCTGAGAATATCTCTCTTCAAATTAAACCAAATTACCTTTGGTGTCAGGATGCCGTTGTTCTGACTTCAGTTATCCATGTTGAGAATAAATACAGGATGATGCAGATATATTTATGTTCCCAGTTTTGGAGTTCTTATTATAATAATTAGAAGAAAATAATTCTCCATTTATGAAATTACCCATTCATTTCCAAATGTCATGCTGAAGATATTTAAAAAATTTAAATTTATATGATAACATTAAAAAGTATGTATATAAAATTTTTTGGAGTTAAAATACTGGATAGTGAAAGGGTGGTTTTTAAGACTAGAAAATAGGACTCTAATGAAAAGTGAAACCTTTTATTTTTAAATATTTTCTAATGCCGCTACAGGCCTGTAAATGTTGCATGCTTAGCCTATTTCACCTCAGAGCCCTCGTATTCGTTTTGACTGTGAGATTAACGCGTGGGGGGTTGTTTCTTGTTTTGTTTGTTTTCTTGCCTTCTCTCTTGGCCCCATAGAAAAGAGGAAAACCAGCCTCCTGGACCAGCTGACCAACACCAGCGGGACTGTCATTGGGGTCACCTCCTGCATTGTGATCATCCTCATCATCATTTCTGTAATCGTACAGATTAAACAGCCTCGTAAAAAGTACGTGCAAAGGAAAGCAGACTTCGACCAGACGGTTTTCCAGGAGGTGTTCGAGCCTCCGCATTATGAGCTGTGCACTCTCAGAGGGACGGGAGCTACAGCTGACTTCGGGGACGTGGCCGATGACTTTGAAAATTACCACAAACTGCGGAGGTCATCTTCCAAATGCATTCATGACCATCACTGTGGATCACAACTGTCCAGCACTAAAGGCAGCCGCAGTAACCTCAGCACAAGAGATGCTTCTATCTTGACAGAGATCCCCGCACAGCCGATCAAACCCCTCATCCCCCCCATGAACAGAAGGAACATCCTCGTCATGAAACACAACTACTCGCAGGACGCTGCAGACGCCTGTGACATAGACGAGATTGAGGAAGTGCCCACCACAAGTCACAGGCTGTCCAGGCATGAGAAAGCCGTCCAGCGGTCAGTATCCATAGATTTTTTGATGACAACTATAACCTGAGGACGGTAATGCTTCCAGAGTGTTGCCTGTTTTGTCTTCGTATTTCAGTTTCCCTTTAATTAATGATTTCAGCCCTAGTGTTTCAACTTTTTCCTTCTTTTTCCTATTCAGGGTCATCCGTAGACTTAATAAATCCCGTACATGTGCAGGGCACGTGCATGTACAGACCAAAGATATTTCATTTATTCTTAAACACAGGCAAATATGTATTTCTACAAAAGGGATGGGTTTTAATTCGTATTATTAGTTTGATTCCACATGGTAATTCATACTACTCCTATCAATATTTATATATTTTATGGTATGAAATGATATTTAGAAACACTTGCCTTACCAAGATGGCTCACCCATCTTGCTGAATAATTTTAATCCAAGATTAAAATATTTTGCAATCTATTTATTTTTGATATGAAAATGAAAATAACATTTATTTCACATATCACATAATACTTACATTAGAAATTACATATGATATTATGGTATATTTAACTTGTATTTTTAAGCATAGCAGGAATTATTGAAAGTATCTGGTTTGTCTTCCTTTTAATATAACTAGAATATTATCTGTGTTAATTATTAGCCCTGAAATAAGCAACAGTTTTGAAGAAAAAAATTAAATTAAAAAATTATTTTAAATTCCAAAAATCCATTCTTCTTATGCTTTTTTTTTTTTTTTGCATGTTTACAAGAATATGGTTTATTGCATAAATTGACTTACTTTCTCCGTTTATTATAATTCTCAAAACCTGAATAATTTAGGTAATTTGATACATTTTGCATGCTGGTTAACGAAACATCTACTTTCACATTTTTATGAATTTTAGGAATGTTCTTAGTAAATATTTGTGTGAATATATTTATTTCTGTGCAAATATTACTTTGTTGAATGAAATAGCCATAACATTCCAGGTTCTGCCTCATTGGGTCTCTA
>CAUYPK010024018.1:0-13504 GCA_963574355.1 Loris lydekkerianus
ACATTACTCAGGAATAAAAACAAAGCAGGAAGAATCATGCTACTAGACCGGAGACTGTACTATAAATCAATAGTGATCAAAACAGCATGGTACTGGCACAAAAGCAGAGAAGTAGATGTCTGGAACAGAATAGAGAACCAAGAGACAGATCCAGCTACTTACTGTTATTTGATCTTTGACAAGCCAATTAAAAACATTCAGTGGGGAAAAGATTCCCTATTTAACAAATGGTGCTGGGTAAACTGGCTGGCAACCTGTAGAAGATTGAAACTTGACCCACACCTTTCACCATTAACTAAGATAGACTCTCACTGGATAAAAGATTTAAACTTAAAACATGAAACTATAAAAATTCTTGAAGAAATTGCAGGGAAAACTCTTGAAAGAATCAGCCTGGGTGAATATTTTATGAGAAAGACTCCCCAGGCAATTGAAGTAGTATCAAAAATACACTACTGAGACCTGATCAAACTAAAAAGCTTCTGCACAGCCAACAACATAGTGAGTAAAGCAAGCAGACAGCCCTCAGAATGGGAGAAAATATTTGCAGGTTATACCTCTGATAAAGGTCTAAATAACCAGAATCCACAGAGAAGTCAAGCGTATTAGCAAGAAAATGATACGTGATCCCATCTTAGGGTGGGGCAAGGGACTTGAAGAAAAACTACTCAAAAGAAGACAGACACATGATCTACAAACACATGAAAAAAAGCTCATCCTTAATCATCAGAGAAATGCAAATCAAAACTACTTTGAGATATCACCTAACCCCAGTAAGAGTAGCCCACATAACAAAATCCCAAAACCAGAAATATTGGCGTGGATGTGGAGGAAAGGGCACACTTCTACACTGCTAGTGGGAATGCCCACTAATATGTTCCTTCTGGAAGGATGTTTGGAGAATACTTAGAGATCTAAGAATAGACCTGCCATTTGATCCTATAATCCCTTTACTAGGTTTATACCCAGATGATGTATGACTTTTGATGATAAGTGTAATCTATTGGCTAGGATTTTGTAGAGAATTTTTGCATCTATATTCATTCATGAAATTGGTCTGAAGTTCTTTTTAGTTGTTTTTTTTTCTTGGTTTTGGTATCAGGGTGATGTTTGCTTCATAGAACATGTTAGGAAAGATTCCTTCCTTCTCACTTTTTTGGAATAATTTCTGCAGCATGGGAATAAGCTCTCCTTTGAAGGTTTGATGGAATTCTGGTGTGAAGTCATCAGTACCAGGGCATTTTTTTGGGGTTGGGAGATTTTTATTGTTTCTTTGATCTCAGTGCTTGAAATTGGTCTATTCAGGAGATCTGTTTCTTCCTGGTTAAGTATAGGGAGAAGGTGTGATTCCAGATAATGATCCATTTCCTTCACATTGTTAAATTTCTAGGCAATAGAATTTCTTGTAGTATTCAGAGATAATCTTTTGTGTCTCTGTGGCATCTGTTGTTATTTTCTGTTTATCCTTTCTGACGAAGGTTACTATTAATAGATATTTTACTTTTCTGTTTCTGGTTAATCTGGCCAAAGGTTTATCTACTTTATTTATTTTTTCAAAAAACCAACTTTGTGTTTTAATTTTCTGAATGATTCTTCTGTTTTCATTTTAATTAATCTCTGATTTTATTTTGGCTATTTCTTTTCTTCTGCTGGGTTTAGGATCGAATTGTTCTTCTTTTTCCAATTGTACAAGATGGTTCTTGAATTTGTTGATGTGCTCTCTTTCTGTTTTTCGGAGGTAGGCATCTAAAGTGATTAATTTTCCTCTCAGGATTGGTTTTGCTGTATCCCACAAGTTTTGGTAGCTTGTGTCTTCACTGCTTTTATGCTCAAGGAAGTTAATGATTTCCTCTTTTATCTCTTCCTACACCCAACTGTCATTCAGCATAAGGTTGTTTAATTTCCTTGCCTTTGTGTGGGATTGAACATTTTTGTTGGAGTTGAGTTCCACCTCTAATGCCTTCTGGTCTGAGAAGATACAAGGCAAAATTTCAGTTCTTTGATTCTGTTGAGATTTGTTTTGTGTCCTAGGATATGACCAATTTTGGAGAATTTTTTATGGGCCAATAAGAAGAACATTTATCTTTAGCTTTGGGATGGAATGTTCTATATATGTCTATCAAGCACAATTGTTCTAGGGTCACATTAAAGTCCTTTGTATCTTTATTTTTTGTTTAGAGGATCTGTCCATCTCTGTAAGAGGAGTGCTAAAGTTCCCTGCTATTATGGTGTTATGGGATATCATTGCTCAGACTAATTAGGGTCTGTTTCAGGAATTTGGGAGCATTTAAGTTGGGTGCATAAATATTTAGAATTGAAATGTCGTCTTGTTGTATTTTTCCTTTGACCAATATGAAGTGCCCATCTTTGTCTTTTTTGACTTTAGTTACTTTAAATCCCCTTGTATCTGAAAATAAGATTGCAACCCCTCTTTTCTTCTGAATTCCGTTTGCCTGGAAAATTGTCTTTGATCCCTTAACCCTTTTAATTTGTTTTAATTTGTTCTTTAAAGCTAGGTGTGTTTCCTGAAGACAGCAAATGGATGGCTTGTGTTTTTTTTTTTTTTTTTTTTTTTTTTAAATCCAATCAACCAATCTATGCCTCTTCAGTGGGGAATTTAAGCTGTTAACTTTTAATGAGATAATTGATAAGTGTGGTGGTGGTCTGTTCATCTTATTTTGTGAAAGTCCATTGCTTAGTTTTATCTTTTGCATCATTGTGGAAGCTAGGTTTTGTCCTTTAGTTTATTGGTGCTTACTTTGCTGGTGGTCCATTGTGATGGTCAGTGTGTAGAATAGGTTTTGTTGTCGCAAACTTTCTCAGTGTTATGCATATCAGTAAAAGATTTGATTTCTTCATCAATTTTAAAGCTTAGCTTAGAATATAAAATTCCAGGCTAAAAATTGTTTTGTTTTAGTAGATTAAAGGTAGATGACCATTGTCTTCTGGCTTGAAAAGTTTCATTAGAGAAGTCTGCAGTCACTCTGATGGATTTGTTCTTGTAGGTCAATTGGTGCTTACTCCTGGCAGCTTAAAGAACCTTTTCTTTTGTCTTGACTTTGGATAGGTTCATCACAATGTGTCTTGGAGAAGGTCTATTTGAGTTGAGATGACCTAGGGTCCAATATTCCTCTGAAAGGAGTGTGTCAGAACTTTTGGTGATATTTGGGTAATTTTCATTTGTGATATCCTCTAGTATGTCTTTCATTCCTCTGGGGTGTTCTTCTTCCCATTCTTGGGTACCTATAATTCAAAAGCAACATGAAGCCCCATAATTCTATCAGTGAACATTCTGGTTTCTCTCTTTTTTCCTTATTCTTTACCTATTTGAGTTAGCTCAACAGCTTTTTCCTCTACCTCTGAGATTCTTTCTTCTGCATGGTCTAATCTGTTATTGATACTTGCTACTGCATCTTTAAGAACAGTAGAAATCATCATCTCTTATTTGATTCTGGTTTTTGGATTTCCTTTTGGTTATTGTTTTGCACTTTCTCATGCAATTTAATTCATTGTTTTTATCATCCATATTTTAAATTCCCCTTCTGTCATTTCTAAAATTTCTTTATAGGTAGAATCCTCTGCAGTAGCTACCTCATGGTTTATTTGGGTGGGTGGGGTGTTGATCTGGTCTGGTTTTTCATTTTGCCGGGATCTTTCTGATGTTTCTTCCTCATGAGTGTTTTCTTTTGGTCTGTTTCCTTGCCCTACTTTTTCCTTTAACTTCCTCTTGCTCTTTAAGTTATGCTTCTGGCCTAAGGTATTGATATGTCCTTTTGGTACAAGACTAAAAGGATTAGAAGATTGAAGAGCAAGAAGGGATAAAAGATTAAAAAAAAAAAGAAAAAGAAAGAAAGAAAGATGAGAAAGGAAAGGGGGTGAGTAAAAGGGAAGATTGACAAAAAGAAGAGAGGCACAAAGAGAGAGAGGAGTAATAGAGGTGTATAGTAGGATACTTGGACCCACACCTAAAGAACCCCAACATCTTGGGGTACTAGGTTGGGTGGTTCCCTTGATGTCTGCAGCTCTTTTCCAGCCTGAGCAGACACAGGACCCCCATCTCCACCAAATAGAGAAGAAAAACAAAAGTACTATAAATCAATCCAAACCAACTAAACAAAAAACGTTACAGGATAAAATTGGGGGGGGGGGAGGGGGAAACAAATAACAGGGGCAGAAAAACTAGAAAAAAACAAAATTCTTATTATTAAAGAAGGCCACAATGAAAAGTTATATTTATATGAGAAAAATGAAGAAAAAAAGGAAAAGAAAAATCTAGGGGGGAAAAAGTTGGAAGGGAAAAAAAGAAAGAAAAGTAGAAATAAAACCAAAACAAAGCAAGATGTATATCTTGCTAGGCATATATCTTGCCGGGCATGGTGGCTCATGCTTATAATCCCAGCACTTGGGAGGCTGAGGCAGGTGGATTTCCTGAGCTCATGAGTTTGAGACCAGCCTGAGCCAGAGTGAGACCTCATCTCTAAAAAATAGCTGGGCCATGTGGCAGGCACCTGTAGTCCCAGCTATTTAGGAGGCTGAGGCAAGAGAATCACTTGAATGCAAGAGTTTGGGGTTGCTGTGAGCTAAAATGCCTTAGCACTGTAGCAAAGGTGACCAATTGAGACAGTCTACCCCCCCAAAAAATTTTTGTGTGTATATGTATATATATATATATATATATATATATATATATATATATATATATATATTGCTGATATATAAAAATTTGTATATATATCTTGCTGATATGTAAAAATTTGTGTATGTATATATATATATAAATTTATATATATGTATATATATATCTTGTGTATGTGTGTGTATATAAATAAAATCTTGCTGAATATTGCCTGGGCAACAGGTGAATAGGTGATCTTCTGGGGTATGAGATGCTAATCATAATGCTGAAACAAGTGTATAAGATGGAGACTGGACCTCTGCTGACTTCTTTGCCCTCAAACCCTGCAGGATTGAGAGCCTGAATCTCTACTCAGCCTGCTTTCCAGGAAATCATGTGTTGTTGAGATCTCTCCCGGAGTGTCTGCCCACTTATCAGGTGAGCCTGCACCGGCCTTGCTCTACACCCCTTTGGGCTGAGTCTGCAAGGCAGCTCTCCCACAGTGGCTCTGCTGCAGCCTGTAGCCAAACAATGAAAGCTCCGGTCTTCCCTGGCATCTCAGTCCCGGCCTCTGGGTGCTGTTCAAAGTCACTTGCTCACCTCGCCAAGGTCTCCCAAGGTAACTCAACCTATTTTCCAAGTCAACAAAACAAAACAAAACAAATAAACAAAAACCCACAGGGAAGGCCTTCCCTTTCTGCATACTCACTGCTGCTGCAGCTGCCTCAGTTGCCATGGCCTCAAACCTAACGCAAACACTCGCCACCTTACCACTGCTTTCGTCCTCCTCCTGGGGTACAGAAGTCTTCTACTGCCTCCTTGCATCCCTAAAGGGATGTTTCTGGGCAGAGCCCACAAGCCAGAGGTGCCTGGAGTTGTCTTTCCCCAATCTCACTGTGCCTGGTTGCAAAGAAGCTGGTTCTTGGCTGCCATCTTGCTCCACCCTTGATTTTCCTATTTTCTCAGGTAAGCCCACTGTAGCATAACGAGGAGATTTTGGTTTCTTGGGGGAAAGCTGTCCCTGGCAGATGGAACCATTTGTAAAAAGGTGTAAAGGACATGGAGTGGGCAGAGGGAGAACTGGGCCAGCCCAGGGATGGTTGGGAGAGGGAAATGGGAACCAGATGGCAGAAAAAAGTTCTTGTGAGGAGGTGGTGGGGACAGAATGGGGGGGATATATTTGCTCCAAGTGTGACATGGTCAGAGGTGACCATTTATTTAATTAGGTTTTCCCAGTGCAGATGGATCTCATGGCTGCTCTGCAATTTCCCCCTCTAGCCACTGGCTGGGAAACAGGGAGGCAGCACTGAGACAGAGGGGACAGAATGCGACCAGGGGAACCAGTTTACTTAGAGTTCCTTTCTTGTCTGGGGGATGAAGCCACCTTTTCTGTGTTCAAAGGAGGAGCTAAACTTGCTTGTAAAATTTCTATTATGTGCCCTGACAACATACGTGTTTGTATAGAATTGGTAGAATAGAAGAACAATAGCCCTTCTCACTGTGCATCTGCTTTTATGCCCTGTGCAAGATTTAATACACGTTTGAATGTTTGGCCAAATCTGACTAAATGGAAAGTCAAAAACCTACAAATTCCAGTGTGAGGAGAGGACTTTTCTTCATTTGCCTTTCACTCGTTTTCATCAGAGTTATATAGATGGGGATGTCGAAGGACCCTCTTGAGTATGCAGCGATGCTCACTGTTCACATGGGCAGTTGCTCTTCTAACCCTGTCTTATCCTCAAGATAGGACAACGGAGAAAAGGAGACGGGGAGATTCAGCTCCTGCTCCAGACATAGCACATTCCCATTTGTGAATGTATCAAGATTCCCAAGGGGATCTATTAGTGTCCCAGCGATGGATATTGTTAGATTACACTGAAAACCACACAATCTGCGCTAAAGGAGACCCACATTGTCGGTGTGTGTGATCAAAATCCAGAGTAGGCACTTGAATATTGGCTGCATAAATGATTGAGCAAAATATTCGCTGGGAATTGAATGACTTACCTGGTAAGCATACAGTGCTCCAGTGTAAAGACCAAACTACTTGGACATGTCTCCCTATGGCATTTTCACAGCTTTTGTTATATTATTTTTGTTTTTGTCTGCTTCTATTTTTTTCATAGTGGAGGTTTGCGATCTGACGATTTCCAAGTACAAATTTGTCAACCTTGAGCCCTTTATTTCAACAGAGTACGCTTAAAGTGTGTTTCCAGCCGTATGTCTACAGGCTGTCCCAGAATCCCCTGTTTTCTTCTTTTCTTATCTTTTTGTTTTATTGTTACTAATTAATTTATTCAGAGCCACTGTGGCAGCCTTTTTTTGTAAACTAATGAGTAAGACCCTGCCTGCCCTTTGCACGTTCTTGGCTTACAGAACGGAATAATTTCTTAGAAAATATGCAAGTAACATCATTTGGAGCACAGCTCAAGTAGCAGACTATTTAGCTACCTAATCCCTTTATCTGAGTAAATTTCCAGTGTTCCCAAATGTGGCATAGTTTATTAGTTTCTTCCTGTTTGTCTGTAAACAGGCCATGGTTTCTCCTTAAAAAAAAAATCATACCTTTAAACACTTTATCTCATTTCTTTCTGTCACTGCCAAACTTCTTAAAAATTGAAAGTGTTTTCTTATTGCTTTTGTCTCTTCTTCATCAGCTCAAGTCCTGAGCCCATGGACTACAACTTGCATTTTTCCAACTGTGCTGAAGTGGCCCTCTGGAAGGTCGCTGCTGATTGCTCCATACAAAGGCTTTTTCTTTCTGTATATTCTTCCAATGTTTGCTGCATAAAACACTCGTGGCCTCTCCCCCTCCCTTGCGTCCTATGATATTAGCATGCGGCAGTGCTGTGACCTGAATGGCTGCTTCCTTGCCTTTTTTGCTGGTTCTGTTCTCCTTTGTTGCCTGAGTATGTGGGTATATATGAGGTTGTGTTGCTGGCTCTGCTCTCCCCTCCTCCTCCTCGTTCTAGTACCATAGTGGTTTTCCTTCAGAGAACCAACTTCTATCTCATTCTCAGCCACTCAGTCCTGGAGGAGCTGACCTAGTCCCCAGATTCCAGCCTCAGCACCTGCCCCTGGCCTGTGCAGTCAACGCATTCCACCCCATTCTTCCTGCCCCACTGCCTCCACACCACTTGGCAGAAGAATGATTGTGTGGCCTAAATCGAGACAGTCAGTGTCAGCCTTGGAACATTTGTCAGAACTACTGGAAAAGAAAGCTTTTTGTCTCCAGCAATGCCGACCTCTTAAAGTATAAGTCCAGGGCTGCATGCGACAATTTTACCTCTACAGAGGAAATTAGGGAAGGATCCACCTAGGAGGAAGGGGTGCAGGGTCCAAAGGGCTTCTGTGCCGGGCAACAGAGCCAAAGCCAATGCGTGTCTGCTCTGGGCCTCAGAGGATTGGAGTGAGGTGTTTGAGCTCCCTGATCGGTTCTGAGTATTTGCAACTTTTCTTTCAAATATAGTTTTTTTTTTTTTATTAAGTCTTTTGTACATAGATCATAAATACATTTATGCCAATTTCAGTGCGTTGATTATTTGTACAAGTTGGAGTGCTTACATCATACTAATCAGCATGGCTTTCACCTCATTTACCCAATTATAGCATTAGGACATTTGTGTTCTACGCATGATAGAACCAACTTGTACTTGCACTGTGCTCCATAGGTGTGGTCCCCCTACTATCCCTCCCACCCCTCCCCAGAGTCTCGCTATGCCGCTCTAGGTAGAGTGCAGTGGCGTCACAGCTCACAGCAACCTCAAACTCTTGGGCTTAACCAATTCTCTTGCCTCAGCCTCCCAAGTAGCTGGGACTACAGGCGCCCACCACAATGCCCTGCTATTTTTTGGATGTAGTTGTCGTGGTTCCTTGGCAGGCCCAGACTGGGTTTGAACCCTCCAGCTCTGGTGTACGTGGCTGGTTCCCTCACTGCTGAGCTACATGCGCTGAGCCTAATTCCCTGTTTTCTTCTTGCCACTGCGTCCTGGAACATGAGCACCCTCGGGTCCCTGCACTCACCTCAGGCCAGGGTCACCCTGCACAGCATTTAGTTTGTCTGCTCAGACCCTGCACACCCTGTGTGGAGGTGTTGCTGCCCCTGTGCCTGTGCATAGATTCTCTCCTCACCTTGAGCTTTGGCTCTGATTCCCACTCCTGCCTCACTCCCTTCTGTGTGGACTTGGTCAGTATGTATTTTATGCTTTTAAATATTTTAGACTCAACTTGTTAGTATTTGGTTCAGGAACTTTACATCTTATGGTCAGGAGTTGGCCAAGTTCCCTACACAGGAAGCTTTGGGAAATATTGCTGACTTGAGGACCAAGTCCCATCTGTAACTGCTCAACTCTGCCATAGAAAGCAAAAGGACATGGCTGCATTTCCATAAAACCTTATTCACAGAAGGCCAGCCTGCTGGTGGAGGGTGCTGACACTGATTTATGTTCATGCGGTCTGTAGTTTTCTTGTAATGTCTTTGTCTATTTTGGTATCAGGGCAATGCTGACTTCATAAAATGAGTTGAGAAGTCTTCCTTCCTCTTTTATATCTTGGAAAAGAATGTGCAGAATTGTCTTTTTTTTTTTTTTTTTTTTTTTTTTAATGGTTGTTAGAATTTACAGAATTGATATTATTTCTTCCTTTAAAATTTGCCAGTGAAAACATCTGGGCCTGAAGTTTTCCATCAGTCCACTTTTGAAATTTCTTTCACAAATTGGGCTCTAGGGAGCAGGAAACCATCTCATAAAAATCACCAGAGGTGCTTGGTAACACCTCAGTATTGAAGCATTCTGCAATCAAATAGTAACTGATTATTGAAAGAAGATTTCAGTTTTTGTTTCTGATACAGTGTGAGCTTTTCTGAAATTCCCAGTTGGAAATTTGATCTCTTTAGCATAAGAAATGAGCCAAATTAGATTTTTTAATTGAATAAAATGGTAATAAAGGTGGTATAAGTGTGTATACACACACTACATGTATGTGTGTGTTCATGAGAATAGGGAGTGAGAGAGGCTGCAAACTGTAGCAAGCAGGTAATATAAAAGAGATTCTGTAATACTTTTTGTTACCCTGGTATTAATGTATAATATAGTCTTAGGTCTTAGGTTAACATCCTGGATTTACCATATAGTAAAATCTTATAGTGACATGTCATCTTAAAGTCACAAGTCCTGGCTATCAGTTGAGATTACTTTTGAAATATTACCATGAAAGGAAGGAAACTCCAGGACCTTCATACAGGCTCATAGTTTCTCAATGTCACATACACAGAGAAATGACCCTTCCTGGACACATGGAATGATTACTGGTCCAACTGGAGACTATCACAGACAGTCAGCAGCATGGCCTTGACTTACTGGAAACAATGTTTAAAATGTGTCCACGTGGTCTGTAATAATTCCAAGGACCTTTGTTTTTCCTGCTTTCTGTCAGTTCCCCGTTAATTTTCTCTCTGTCAGGTGCTGTCATGAAAGTGGCTAAGGAAATGGGGTTATGAGTTTATGCTGACCCCGCAGATGTGTGTATTTGTAATGTATTTGGTTCCTACAGATTAGGAGAAGCAAACTCCAAAATTAATGATCTTTTTGTTCCTGGAAAGGACACATTCCCTAGCAATGAATGAATCCCTGTCCTTTGAGCTCACTTGCAAAGGCCTGTTTGTGCTGCTCACTCTTGGGATCTAGATGATATATTTCTGTTCCATGGACTCCGCCAAAAGACACTGCGAGCTTCCTTGGTTTTAAGACATCATCCGTCTAGCCTGCTGCAGCCCTTGCTCTGTAAGACTGATTCTGTGCTGGCGTCTTACCTCTATCTGTGTGGAGTCACTCTCCCTCATTCTCAGCTCTACTCTGCACCAAGCAGGCTGATGGTTTGGGGTTGCATCCACAGTCTCCCTGGTTTTCTGATGGTGAATTGGGTTTGGCCAGTTAGGGGGCACCACCAGCAGACCATTGTTGGGAAGGTCCTCCAGATTTTGACTTGTGGGTTCTCAACTGTCTGATTGTGTAACTCAAAGGACAGTCACAGCTCCTACAACGTGGGCTTTTCCATACAGCCGTCTCTGACTCATAACCACTGCCTCCCCTTCTCTCTTCAGGCTTAAGAGTGGTACTCAAATTACTGGCCCCGAGGTTCCTGTGATGTCCCACACTCTGCTCTAACCTCCATAAGTTTAATAAAGTCCTTTTATTATCTCTCCTCATATTTTCTTTGACAGCGCCGGTGCCATCTGATCCTGCTGGGATGTACACGCTGATTCAGAAAGATCATTACAACAAATCTCTTTTCAATCCTTTTTTTTTTTTTTTTCTCAATCTCTCTGATGTCATCTCATAATACTTCTTAGCTTAGTTTCCATGGTGGAAATCAGTTTATCAGAAATCCTCATGGGCAATAAAAAACTGGGAAGTCAAACTTGTGTTTCTAGAAGGCACCCAGTTTTGTGCATGTGCAAAGTTAACTAAATGTAAGCTGGTTCCCCCAAGGTTCTGTTCCTTAAGTTTTTGGAGTTCTCTTTATCTGTAGATGTATTAATCTGGAGGACTGCAGTGCCAGTTTGATCCTCACATTCTACATGGAATAAACTTCTTTCCCTAAAGACTGTTGCCAAAGAACAATTAAAAGGTGAGGGAGCATTCTCCAGAGCCCTCCAGGAAAATGCAGGCCAGATCTTGGGAAGCTTCAAGGGTTTTAAAGGGTTTCAAAAACAGATAGTTTAAACAGACAAAAAATAGGGCTGAGTTCACATTTCTCAAAAGAAGACATACAAATGACCAAAAGATACATGAAAAAGTGCTCAATATCATAAATCATCAGGGAAATGCAGACCAAAGCTACATTGAGATAATAACCATTCCAATTGGAGTGGAATGATATCAAAAAAATTGAAAGATAACAAGTGTTGGCAAGGTTGTAGAGCATACGGAACTTTTCTGAACTGCTGGTGGAAATGGAAATTAGTAGGGTCGTTATGAAAAACACATGGGAGGCTCTTCCAAGAATTAAAAATAGAATTACCATATGATCCAGAATCCCAGTACTGTGTCTATATCCAAGGGAAATGGAGCAGAATGTTGAACAATATCTTCACTGCCTTGGTGATTGCAGCACTGTTCACAATAGCCAAGGTTAGAGTCAACTTCAGCGTCCATCAGTGGTGAATGGCTAAAGACAAAGTGGTGCACATACCTGGTGGAATATTATTCAGTCCTAAAAAAGAATGAAATCCTGTCATTTGCAAAAATGCAGATGAACCTGGAGGACATTATGTTGAGTGAAGTAAGCCAGGTGCAGGAAGACAAATACCATATTATCTCATGTAGATGTGGGATCTAAAAGTTCTCGTAGAAGCAGAGAGCAGACTCCTGATGGTAGGGAAGGAACGGAAGAGGAGACCTTGAACAATTGAGCAAAAAGCTGCAGTTACAGGGAAGCCCCTGTGGCTCAAAGGACTGGAGCGCTGGTCCCATATGCCAGAGGTGGTGGGTTCAAACCCAGCCCTGGCCAAAACCACAGGAAAAAAAAAAAAAAAAAAAGAAAAGAAACTGCAGTTACATAAGAGGAATGAGTTCTGGTGTTTTATTGTATGGCAGGATGACCAGAATTAATAATAATGTGCATTTCAAAATAGGAAGGACAGAGTTTGTCAAATGCTATTGTTACAAAGAAATGATGAACGTCTAAGGGAGTAGATGTACTAATTACCCTGATTTTGATAATCACACAGTTCATATAAGTAGGAAACATCATGTTGTGGCCCATAAGTCTGCATAATTATATGCCAGTCATAATTTTAAAATAAATAGCTTGTACTCAAGTGATTCTCTTGCCTCAGCCTCCCAAATAGCTGGGACTTTAGGCACCTGCCATAATACCTGGCTATTTTTTTTAGAGATGAGGTCTTGCTCTGGCTCAGGCTGGTCTCAAATCTGTGAGTTTAGGCAATTCACCTGTCTCGGCTTCCCAGAGTGCTGGGATTACAGGCATGAGCCACCCCGCCTGGCCATAATGACTTTTTTTGCAGTTACAAAAGTTCTGGTCCAAGCAAGAAGGCCTGAAAACTGGTAGTGTGATTCCTCCTGCTTTGTTTTTATTTCTGAGTAATGTCTTGGCTATTTGAGTTTTTTTCTGATTCCATATAGAAAGAAGTATTGTTTTTTCAAGGTCTTAAAAGTATGACAGTGGAGCTTTAATTGCATTAAAAATGTATATTGCTTTGAGTAATATGGACATTTTAACAATGTCGATTCTTCCCAGCCCTAAGCATGGTATATTTTTCCATTTGTTAACATTTTCAGCTATTTCTTTTCTTAGAGTTTCATATTTCTCTTTATAGAGCTCTTTCACATCCTTTGTTAGATAAACTCCCAAATATTTCATCATTTTGGGCACTACTGTGAATGGAATAGAGTCCTTACCTGTTTTTTCAGCTTGACTATTGATGAATGTTGATTTTGTAACCTGAGATGCTGCTGTAATCCTTGATCACTTCTAAGAGTTTTGTAGTAGAATCCCTGGTGTTTTCCAGATATACAATCATATCATCTGCGAAGAGCAAAAGTTTGATCTCTTCTGACCCTATATGGATACCCTTGATAACCTTTTCTTCCCTAATTGGGGTGGCTAAAACTTCTATTACAAGGTTAAAGAGCAGTGAAGACAATGGGCAGCCTTTTGTGGTTCCTGATCTGAGTGGAAATGATTTCAATTTAACTCCATTCAATACAATATTGACTGTGGGTTTGCTGTAGATGGCCTCTATCAGTTTAAGAAATGTCCCTTCTATACCAATTTTCTTAAGTGTTCTGATTATGAAGGGATGCTGGATATTATCAAAAGCTTTTTCTGCATCAATTGAGAGAATCATATGGTCTTTGTTTTTTAATT
>CAUYPK010024020.1:0-16806 GCA_963574355.1 Loris lydekkerianus
TAACAAAGGATGTGAAAGAACTCTATAAAGAGAACTATGAAACTCTAAGAAAAGAAATAGCTGAAGATGTTAACAGATGGAAAAACATACCATGCTCATGGCTGGGAAGAATCAACATTGTTAAAATGTCCATATTACCCAAAGCAATATATAATTTTAATGCAATCCCTATTAAAGCTCCACTGTCATACTTTAAAGATCTTAAAAAACAATACTTCATTTCATATGAAATCAGAAAAAACCTCGAATAGCCAAAACATTATTCAGAAATAAAAACAAAGCAGGAGGAATCATGCTACTGGATCTCAGACTATACTATAAATCCATAGTGATCAAAACAACATGGTAGTGGCTCAAAAACAGAGAGGTAGATTTATGGAACAGAATAGAGAACCAAGAGATGAACCCAGCTACTTACCGTTATTTGATCTTTGACAAGCCAATTAAAAACATTCAGTGGGGGAAAGATTCCCTATTCAACAAACGGTGCTTGGGGACCTGGCTGGGCAACCTGTAGAAGACTGAAACTGGACCCACACCTTTCACCGTTAACTAAGATAGACTCTCACTGGATTAAAGATTTAAACTTAAGACATGAAACTATAAAAATACTAGAAGAAAGTACTGGGAAAACTCTTGAAGAAATCAACCGGAGTAAATATTTTATGAGGAGGACCCCCTGGGCAATTGAAGCAACATCAAAAATACACTACTGGTACCTGATCAAAAAAAGCTTCTGCACAACAAAGAACACAGTAAGTAAAGCAAGCAGACAGCTCTCAGAATGGGAGAAGATATTTGTAGGCTATGTCTCCAACAAAGGTTTAATAACCAGAATCCACAGAGAACTCAAACGTATTAGCAAGAAAAGAACAAATGATCCCATCTCAAGGTGGGCAAGGGACTTGAAGAGAAATTTCTCTGAAGAAGATGGGTGTATGGCCTACAGGCACATGAAAAAATGCTCATCACCCTTAATCATCAGAGAAATGCAAATCAAAACTACTTTGAAATATCATCTAACTCCAGTAAGATTAGCCCACATCACAAAATCCCAAGACCAGAGATGTTGGCGTGGATGTGGAGAAAAGGAAACACTTCTACACTGCTGGTGGGAATGCAAACTAATACATTCCTTTTGGAAAGATGTTTTGAGAATGCTTAGAGGTCTAAAAATAGACCTGCCATTCGATTCTACAATTCCTCTGCTAAGTGTATATCCAGCAGACCAAAAATCACATTATAACAAAGATATATATACCAGAATGTTTATTGCAGCCCAATTCATAATTGCTAAGTCATGGAAGAAGCTCAAGTGCCCATCGACCCATGAATAGATTAATAAATTGTAGTATATGTACACCTTGGAATATTAAGATGGAGACTTTACCTCTTACATGTTTACATGGATGGAGCTGGAATATATTCTTCTTAGCAAAGTATCTCAAGAATGGAAGAAAAAGTATCCAGTGTACTTAGTCTTACTATGAAACCTATTTATAGCTTTCTTATGAATGCTATAACCCAATTATAGCCCAAGAAGAAGGGGAAAGGGGAGAGGGAGGGAAAGGAAGGGGGGAGGATCGGTGGAAGGAGAGTAATTGGTGGGACCACACCTACAGTGCATCTTGCAAGGGTAAATGTGAAATTTACTAGGTATAGAATATAAATGTCTTAACACATTAACAAAGAAAATGCCATGAAGGCTATGTCAACCAGTTTGATGAAAGCATTTCAAATTGTATATAAAACCAGCACATTGTACCCCATGATTGCATTAATGTACACAGCTATGATTTAATAAAAAATAAGTAAAAATAGCCAGGCATTGTGGCAGGCACCTGTAGTTCCAGCTACTTGGGAGGCTGAGGCAAGAGATCACATAAGCCCAAACGTTTGAGGTTGCTATGATCTGTGACTCCACTCCCTGGCACTCTACCCTGGGTGACAGCTTGAAACTCTATCTCCAAAAATAAAAAAAAGAATGTAAAGGCAAGAATCCAATATACTGTTCTGATAAAAGTTCTGATAAAAGGCTGAATTATGGTAGTACACAGTGGATGGTGAGGGAAGGAGGGAGCGAAGAGATGGAAGGAGGGAGGTGGGGGGTCATGGTGTTGGAGTAGGACACAATTATGAGAGGGACTTTCCTTAACAAATACAAGCAGTGTTAGCAGGTTCTTTGCACCCTCAATGATTCCCCAACAATAAAAAATAAATAAATAAATAAATAAATAAATAAATAAATATTTTTAAAAAAGAAAAAAATGTTGAACACTCCTGCTTTAGAGGTATAAGTAAGTGCTTTATTGGTTAGACTATGTGTTCAAAGAACAGAAGGTTCTAGTGGGTTAAACATTAAAATTTCCTTCACACACTTAGAGTCATCAGTTAACGTCTTATTTTAAGTATCAAAAAAAAATTACCTTCATACAAAACTATTCATATTAATTCCCCTATCACTAGATGACCTGGCATAAGGCATGAAGAACAGGATTGAAGGTGGGCCACACGTGCATTCAATGGTTAGAAAATGTTATCCAAAATTTCTTAAATATGAATGAAAAGGATTTGTAAGAATAAAGCACTACTCTTCATAAAAGGAAATAGTTAGACTCTGCAGGAGTTTGAATGTGATAGTGAAATTTCTCAGCCAGCCCCAAAGCATCACTTTCCCTCCCAGCAGTGGTTTTTGAAAATCCATTGTATACTTTCTTTTCTTCATGAGTTATTCACTCATCCATATTTCTGTACAGGTTATACTAACCTCTAACCAGGAGAGCACCTTGAGTTTTAATCAGCATGGGTGAAAAACAATAATAGAATCAAAGCCATAGATGCCGAGAGTCTGTTAGAGGTTGAAGGGGGATTTATCATGTGTCTGTGACTATCTGAAATAATCTCATATTCTTTCTGTGGGAGGTTACTATAGATTGTCTACACACTTGCCAACAAGAATATGGGAGAAAGAGAGCAATGTCAGAGACTGTGTTCAAAATAACTATCTGTTGCTATTGGTAACTAAGACTTGCAGTAAACTGAACTGTAGGAATCTATGCCTCTTTATGATTTTCAGATGGCTGAAACTTTTAGAAAAGGAACTTAGTTTATTTTTGGTTTTTATGGTTCAAATACTTCTCAGAAGGTCAGTAGGCCTTGGGAAGGTTTATATGCCATATTTAGATTATTAAAGCTATATTTAAAATAAGAATATGTGGGTCTTATCCAAAAATTAAACTAAAAAAAAAAATAAATTGGAAGATAATTAGGATATCAGCTCCCGACCCAACCACTTGCATGTCAAAGGCATCATCACAGATCCTCTCACTTCAGGGATGCTTGTGCTCACACTCTGTAGACCTTTCCAGAGTTCTTTTAGAATGTTTTTTGGCTTTTTCTCTCAGTCTTGACCCTGTGCTAACTCTTTGGACCTGATGAAAGAATCTGGCTAACCATAGTACATGTTGAGAATTTTGCAGTTTCAAAAAACAGAATTTTCAACCCAAACTGGCCTAAACCAAAAAGGGAATGTGTCAGCTTATGTAATGGGGAAGTTTGGAAGTTCAGGCACATTGTCTAGCAGAGGCTCAGATGGTATCTCCAGGATCCATTTTCTCTGTCCTAAGACTCAAAATTCATCCCCATTGATTTCATTCTCAGAGCATTTCTCTTCCCATGGTGCACAAATTGCTGCTACCTGCAGTGGGAACAACATCCTTCTAGGCTCAAATCCTTCTAGGTTCAAATCTATCAGAACACAGCAAGTATCCTTGACTCAGAATTCTTAAGAAAAGTCCCCAAATTCACACTGATTAACCAGTCTAGATCTCAATGCCACCTTTGTGTCAAGAAAATATGGTTTGCCAACTGGTTTAGGCCTCAATCCAATTTTCACCCCCCAGAGCCACAGCTCTATCTAGACCAAAAGCAACAAAGTGGAGAAGGGATGAATCCCAAAATGAGAATACGGGCTATGAGGGAAACAGAAGGATTGAAGGCCTAGGCACACAACAGATACCCACTGCATTCAGCTTTGACCCTTAGCTCTTCCTAGTCTCAGGTGCACTCAGCACTCCAAACACATTGAACACTCGAGTCCTCTAACTTGCCACGCTTACTTTCTTTTTTTTTTGTGCCATTCCGCATACGTGCATTGGAGACTTGGCCTATTGCCTGCCTCTCACGAATGATCCTTCTCTCAGATACAGAGTAAGATATTCATAATTAAGGTCTTTGGACTCTGTCCAACAAAGCACCCTAGCGACACCAGGGACCTACAGAAACGAGCATTGTTTTCTTCCAAAGTGCATTGATTGTGAATGCTGAAGCACATCTAATTTCAAAAATCTATCCTGATGTAGGAAGAACAATGATAGTGAAGGGGACCAGAATATGCCACCCCAAAATAGGCCTCTTTGGCATACGGGTTGTTCTGAACTGAAGGCAATTGAGGAACAGCAGACCCAGGAAAAGCTCAGAAAACAGCATATGTTTCCCTTTTCATAAAGGAAATTTACATTTACAATGGAAATTTTCATTTGGGAGTATTTCTGTTTCCCAAACTGGAGAGAAGAATGACTATATCAACTCTTATCAATGGAGAAGGCACCAACTTATACGGGCATAACAAACCTTCATAAATGACCGTTGCTTTTCATATGTTTCTTGGTCACCTCCTCCTAATTTATCTCTCCACCAAGCCCTAAACCTCTTTTTCCTGATCTAGCCTTAGAAGATATATAAGCCCAAAATTCTTGCTGTCTCCTTGAGCCACATTTTTCTTTGTCAGAACCACACGTTTGTATGTAATTAATTTTTTTTTTCTTTTTGATACTTTTTTTTATCAGTTAGATTAGTGGGCTCCAAATATTGAACCTAGTTTTCCCACCTCCAGAATAGACTGTAGTGCCCAGAAGCCCTGAACATGGTGCCCAATAAAATTTAGAAGTGCTGTAATGTCTGTTGTTTTAAGATTTTTTTAAGGACTTATCCTCCAAGTAATTAATCCCTTTGAGACTGCTAGGCACCTGATGTGGTTGTTTGACCTACAGAAAAGGCAGCCAACTTCAAGTGTACAAAGCATTGTGAGCTCAGTAGTAAAGTGAAAGAAATAACATTTATTATGTGATTCTTTTTGAACCTTGAACATGAATAGAACTAAAAGCAAAAGTTCAAACAGAGCACATTTCATTCAATGTATATTTATTAAGAGTTACTAAATGCCAGAGGTGGATGTGTAACATTGAAATGACGTAAATAAGATCCCTACTCTCAAGCAGCAAATAGTCTAGCAAAAAGCAGACATATAAAAAAATCCGTATTAAGATATACACAAGCAAATACCCCAACGATTGCAGTAAACCTATTTGAGAGACACTAAACCCTTCCCTTTTCTTGCCAACATTCCCACCTGGAAAGTAGGTGAGCAGACACAGGCTTGGCATCTTCCAAATATAGACTCCTTCCCTCTTTTTTTCCTTCCTGTTCAATCCTGCTGTGTCAAGACCATCATGGCACTTTGCTGCTGCCTTCCCTACTGTTGTGAAAGACCTGTGAACTGGAAGAAGGCTCACTGAATAATTTAGAGGCAGTGCCTCACTTCCAGAAGCAACGCTCTAGTTACCTAAGATAGCAGCAAGCCACCCAGCTTTCCGTCTGTGCCTGAGGAAGGTGTACACTAGTGGTGGCTCGTAAATCAGCAAGGGCAGTAACTACCCAAAGAATTATATAAACTGTGGACTTCAGAATTGAGAGATGATGCCGTGTGTGGAAAAGGAGCTTGTTAGATTAGTTGATAAGCTACAGGAGAGAAGGTAAAAGTTGTCACTAACCTGTCCTGTGACAATACATTCATGAAGAGTTCTGTGTGTTTTTTTTCCAATCAAACATGGAAGTTTTATCTACTTCTTCCTTCCTGCCATAAGCCTCTCAGGCATTTCAATAAACACCTACCCCCAAGGAACTCAGAGAAACACAAAATCATTAATAAATTTAAGTCCTAAATATAAGCAGAAGTGAGAACTCCTGTGAGGAAAATGAAACAGAATCATCTATAACTCCCCAACAAGCTTTGTTCATTTGGATACCCAACAAATTTTTATCTAAACGTTCCTTAAATTCCAGATGTACTCACAAGATTTCTAGGTGTGACTATTAATAAGTGCCAATTTAGTCAAGAGCTAAATACTGTATAGTTGCTAAAGTTGGAGGAAGAATGAAAATAAATCCAAGAAACAGGTTCCTCTTTATAGGTATCTGGTGAAGGCTGCTCTTATTAGTTAAATTAAGCTTCTGGATTAATTTAGGTAAGCCTCTCTTGATTCATTCCTTACTCATACAGGGAATCCAGCATAAGCCTAAGCCAAGTTCACTCTCGGACTCAGGCATGTCCCGGCATGTTGCAAGGACTCAGGGGTTGGTAGGGGATCCAACAGAGACTCACTTATGAGAAGGATGGAAGAACCTCCTAGGAAAGAATTCCCCTCAGGAAAGAGGGCTCTAAGCAAACAAATTCAATATAAGGACAGTAGTCTATAGTGTGGGGAGGTGGGGACCCTCCTGGAGGCAAAGAGGGCCCCAAATTTCTTCTGTTTTTGAGAGTCCTGAAATACTACATGAAGAAATATCTAAACTGGGTTATAAGAACAGACATACTTCGCAAATTTACATTTAACAGATTAATATTTTTAACACCAACACAAAAACACATTGCAAGTAACATGTGATTCACAAGAACATCAAAGGGTTTATAAGCATTACTAATTCATAATTCAGTATAATGATGTGATCCAGACAGGGACATGAGAAAAAGGCTATGTAGTAAATGCTGCCTTTTTTCAGTTCTGGTGGCATCTGCCTGGTAGAAATGACTTCATTTGGAGCTATCTCCATCACTGGCCTGTGTTTGTGCCTCCCGGGATTCTCCTGCTCAGTCCTCACTGACCCAGCCTGAAGTTTATGTCTAGGGAGCTGCAAGGAAAGAGCAAGTGGAAACCACAAGAGCTCTTTATCCACGCACACCGGGAAGCGCTGAGCATGCAGACCTTCCCGTGCCAACAACTCCTCCAGCAACTTTATTGACTCTGGCAACAACAGGAGTCAGCTCAGACATTATAGCCTTGACCAGGCATCAGTAGCCTTGGCACAGTTGTTGTCAGGCCATCACTGCAGGGAAGTGCTGCCTTGGGCCAACACCAGCAATGGCTGCGTCTTCCAGATATATTGACAACACAGCTGTCACTTTCAGTATCATCAATTAGAGCCAAGGCAGTAGGAAAATTTTGGTAGCCATGGGATAAGCAGGAGGATCTTGTTCCATCAATTAATCCTTCCCAGCCCTCTCCCTTGGGAGATAGCCTTCCCTCGGGGAGCACACATTCTGTTTCTCTGTGGCTGATTTCATGGGGGCAGACCATGTAGGGAACCACTACCTGTGGTTGAGTGGGTGAATCTGTTTAATTCTTGGGTTTAACATTAAGAAGCCCACATGGCCATAGACAGAATGCTCTTCCTCCCATATAACCTTTATCTGTAACTTAAAAAATGTTATAACTCTGACTCTATATGCTATGTAAAAGAAAGAAAGGCTTGGGGCATTGAGTAAACCACCAGTCAACTGGCAGTTCTTCTTGAAGCAAGCAAATGGAACAGATCTCAGTTGAAATGAACCAGTGATCCATTCTACAAGTATTAGTTAAAGATTTTCTATGTACACAGAACTGCCCAAGTCCCATGCTAAATATGGGAAAAGGACTGAGACATCTGGAGCTAATTGTGAAAGGAGAACATAGACCTTTCCTAGCTATTGTCTTAGGACTAAGCTCTCACACCCAAGCTGTGTGCTTGGAACATATTTCCTTCCCACAGTGACTTCTGCAAAAAGGGAAATACAAAGAATTTTAGCATCAACTTGAACTTGAACTTATAAGCCTGGACATTTAATCAAGAGAATCAAATCCAGAAAAATCTCAGATCAAACTTTTGGGCCATATTCTGTATTATTGGCAGTAGAATATGAAATTACCTTCGGACAAGGATTCATTTAGCCTGGAAGTCTCTGTTCTCATGAAAATGACCACCGCAACTTACAAGGTACACTCTGGCAGAGATGTTTATATCACATGATCTTTTCTCCCTGACCATAGTTAGTAAGATAAAGAGTGGTCATCTAAGGTGAACCAATCTATGTATAAACTAGAATTGGGACTAAGAGACACTTGAAGATTGATGACAGCTACCTGAATTGAAATAATAAAAACTTGAACCCTATGCAAATGTCTTTTCACTGTGCACATGGACAAGCAGAGGCCAGTTGTGAAGAGTGGAACATGGTGAGCCATGAGAAAGAACATGGATGACCTAGTTTCTGAAGGATTAAGTCCCTGTACAACAGCTCCACCTCCTACCCTTAGGTCCTATTGTCCTCTAATAAATCCTTCACATATCTGCTCTTTTGCTTAAGTCTGTTTAACAAAATCTTGTTTGCCACCAAAAGAGTCTTAGACTTAAAAAAACAATTGAGCAGAGGGCCTCTTCTGGGATGTATAGCTTACAGACTCTTCTGTTGACTCGCAGGGTCCCATAAAATCTACTTATTGTGGGGATACTTGCTAAATATGAATTTAGACACTTCATCCTACAAATTATTTCTTGTTCTTAGAAATGCAGTTGTTGAAGAAGCTTGGCTTGTGAGATCTCAAGATGATGTCAGGAATATGCACACATGAGTATGACTTCAAACAGAAGGGAAAATTACAAATAGACTGGATGGAGTTTAGCAATGCTTGCCCTGGACTGCACTGATTTTGCTCCTATGTGGTGTTATGCTAACTCATTTGAGGAAACAAATTGATGCCCAATTATTATCTTCTAAAGAGACTTTGCTTTCGAGTACAGGGGCCACCTTCTATGGGTTGGAAGTTGCATTTTTTTCCTGATAAAAATAGAAATTCCAAGAACATATAATTTGGAATGGACAAATCCAGGAGATAAAAAAAAGGCTCAGAAGGCAGGGATCTTTTTACTTTTTGAGGGATTAGAGGACATGATGCTCAGTTGAAGGTTTCTCACTTGAGGTCTTTCTCCAATTGTGGGAAGAACTGATCTCCCCCACTGTGAGGCAGGCAAGAAACTACGCACGCTTCATCTGGGGAACTCTGAGAACAGTCATATCTAGTATCAGTTTTACATTTCTCTGCATTATAATCTCCATGCGATAGTGAAGCCTTTAGTAAAGTTGTGTCATTAACCCTGGTCTTGGCTTTGCTGCAAATAAAAGAAGGTTCTATCTAGACTGGTGAAGGGAACACAAGCTTTACTTATCCTGACATCAGCTTCATGATAAACAGCACTGATTGAATGAAGGTAGAATGTTCTGGAACTGCAGAAAGTGGCCTACAGGGAAGTGAATTGTATCCCATGGTGACGTGGAGTTTACCAGTCTTGAATCAATCAAAGTAGAGGCACAGAGACACAATGCTGTGTGACTTAGGAACCAGCATGAAAAAACCCTTCTCCACCCATCTCTTCCCAGAGACTGGAGACTGGCCAGGTGCTCAACAAATACCCTTTTCTGCTCCTGAGCACACAGAAGACTACCTTTCCCAGACACCTACCACTGGCCAAAGGAACAGGCATAGAAGCAATGTAGGCCATGTTAAGGCCAGGACCTTAAGACCTCTATGGTTTCCTCCCCCTCACCCCCCCCAATATTTCTTGGTTTTCTGGTCAGCTCAATTCAGATTCTATGCAGAGGACTCCGAAAGGGCTATAGGAGATAGCACATGTGAAGACAGGAGAAGCTTGAATTCCTGAGTCCATCACTTAGAGAAGAGCCAACAGAACTGTTTTGAGTTGTGATGGAATCAAGGAACAAGCACTTATTGTGTTAAGCCACTGAGATTTTGAGGTTGTTTGCTACTGCAGCTAACATTAATTACCCTGACTAATCCAGCAACATAAAAAGGTGTCTGAAGTCCTATTATTACACAGATGAGTGATTCTGAACCATCAGAAATTTGGGTTACACAAACATGAATCAGACCTAGATTCTTCCCCAAAGAAATTGCAATCCATTGAGAAGCTTAAACAAAAAGTGGCAATAGAAGGATAAATGAGAAGCTAATAAATGACTTTGTTTTCCAGTTGTAAACATTAGTAATGAGGCACAGAGTACCCAGGAAAGGTTTAGGCAAAGACTCTTATAGACATGAGTATCTTTCCCATGACAGAATTGCCAAGAGTTAAGAGATTGTCTTATGTGGTAAAGTCACTGAGATTATTAATACCCATGTATTAAAAGAAGACTCCATTTTTCTCTCAGATCAGCTCATACATTTTTGTTTATAACCTTTGTTTCTGCATTATCAAGGTTTTAGCTTTTACTTTCCGATGGCTATTGGAAAATAAAACAAATTAAAGAGATAGTATACTGGGTCAGTTATTATTAAACCAAGACCTTCCTAACACAATACTCTTATGTCCGTATGTAACTACAAGTCAAAATATTACCAAAACTTAGTCCATCTGGGACAGATGGATTTTTTTTTAATCCTCTTTCCCCATTTCCTTGGGACCTGGATAAATCACCAAATCAGAGGTTTGCAATGGCAGTTATTCATGCCTGCCAAGTAAAAGTGGGTCAACAGAGCTGTCAAGCCAGGTGAAGCAGGCCGGTGGGTCTTCCCTTCAATTCCTTTCAAATTAAAAAGTAACTTATGATATGTGCTACAACATAAATGAACCTTAGAAACACTGTGCTGAGAGAAAGAACCCAGACACAAAAGGCCACATATTGTGTAATTCCATTTACATGAAATGTCCAGAAGAGGCAAATCCACAGAGACAGAAAGCAGATTAGTGGTTGTCAGGGCCTGGAGGGAAAGGGAGCTGGGGAGTGGCTACTACTTAATGGGCACCGGGCTTCCTTTCGGGATGATGAAAATGTTCCAGAACTAGACAGTGATGATGCTTGTACAACATCGTAAATGTACTAAATGCCACTGAATTATATGCTCGAAAGTGAATTAAATGGTGATTTCGATGTTATATGACTTTTACCTTAACCAAATTATAATTTTAAAAAAATTAACTTGATTATTTTTTTTTGTCACCCTTACCTTCCACACATTCCTGCTCTGTCTTCTCCTCATTCTTCTTGAAGCAATAGTATTAATAATAGTAACATTAATAACACTAGAAATTAAATGCAACTCACTGCCACCCAACTGGCAGAAACACAAAACCCAGCTTTAGGGCAATTGACTCTCTGATGAATCAATAAAAAAAATCTGAAAGGAGAAATCATGTGTGCTCTTTAGTCAAGTCTCAGGGGAGACTGTGCTTCTACTCAAAGCAGACACTGAACTATAGGTAACTGGATGGGGAATTATTAATAATAAACAAAGAGCAAAGAATCCTATCTGAGCTCTTTCTTCTTCTCTTCTCCCAATGCATGTTGATGTTATTTATAGGCTTGGTGATTTTTTTAATAATCTTACCTCCCAGAACTGGTTTTTTGGCAAACCAGATTAGTAGGTAAAGAATAGCTGAAGAACAGTGAATGGGCTGGAGTTGAGGGAAGGCCGCCTGTCTACATTGTTAATGCTGTGTCCAGCAGGTGGGTAGAAAGATGTGAGGCCTGAAACACTTGCTTTAAATTCCTGCCCTCCTCCCACCCCCACCCAAGCCAGGCTTTCTCCTTAGTGAGAGGATTTAACGTCTCTGACTGAGCTGGGAAGTAGATGGTGTGACTGGCTAGAGGTGGTGTCACTACATAAAGAGGCTCAAGGAATCTGGGAAGACAAGACCAGCCAGGCATCTCTGGCTGGTGGGATCTGTCTATAATCATCCCTTCAAGGATATAGGGAGTCAGCAAGGGACTTCTGGATCCCAAGAGGAGGACAAAAACAGTGGAAAACTGGCAAGTGGTTGCATGTGTTCGATTGACCTAATCCCACCGGCAGCCATAAGTACAAGCAGCAGTGAGACAACAAACCCGAAAGGCCTTACTTGTGAACTGTTTCAGTGTTTTTGGACTTAGCACTCAGTTGAACTGCCTTGGGGAGAGCTTGAGCAGGAGTGCGGAGAACTTTGGGCATTGTCTAGGGCCCCAGACTGAGCCGCTAAACCAGACGGAGGTAATAGTGCTCACTGTGGGCCTCAGGGAACCATTGTGAGAGAACTGCCACAGCAAGCTCTGCCTTCAGGGTCGCAGAACAAAGATCGGCAGGAGCTAGTAATTTAGTGACTGGGCAGCCTAAAGGCAGGGACTGAGCTGCCTTAAGCCTTAACCCTCAGGGGCAGAGTGAGACCAGTTTTGGCACACTGGAGCCTCGAGCTATTGCCCTGGGTATAGTGCCATGGCATCACAGCTCATAGCAACCTCAAACTCCTGGGCCTGGCACCCCCTGGACCTCCATAAGAGCGGCACCATGATCCCAGATGCCTGACCCATGACCTGCGCCCACCAGGCCTCTGCATGCCCTGACCAGGAACTGCGGGAGCCGCGTAACTCTGTGTACTCCCTCCTGTACCCTCCCTGCCTCCACTCCAGCCAGGTCATCTGACCAGGGACTCTGGTAGCCGCGTACCTTTCAGAGCCCTCCCTGCCTCTGCGCAGAGCCCTTCTCCTGGCCAGAGACTGCTGGAGCCTTGGGCTCTCTGTGCCAAAGTCACTGGGCTCCAGGCACTCCCAGAGTCGTGCGCACCACCTCCTGCCCTGTTGCTGGATCAGGGTGTGTCACACTCCAGAGCTGCTTCCACAACCAGAACTCTCTGGCTAGAGCAGCCCCAGAGGAACTACACAGGGTCACTCCCTACAAAGATGCAACAACAATGGAGTGATACTGCTGGGATCTAATCTTGGAGAGAAACCTCCCCAACACTGAAGACAGCCAGAGGCAATGGTGAAAAACAATCATGAGGTGAAATCAACAGAAAAACTCTGACAATATGAATAATCAGAGTAGATCAACCCCCCCAAGGATCCATGGGGCAGACACAGCACAATATCTCATGCACAAATAGCTGAGATGTCAGAAATTGAATTCAGAATCTGGATAGCAAATAAGATCGAATTAGAATTCCAAGCAGTAACCCAAAAGATACCTCAAGAATTCAATGAATTCAAAGACCAAATGACCAAAGATTTCAACACATTGAGACAAGAAGTTGCAGCCCTCAAATATCTGAGAAACACAGTAGAATCTCTCAGTAACAGAATGGAGCAAGCAGAAGAAAGGATTTCTGACAATGAAGACAAAGTTTCGAACACTCCCAAACTCTCAAAGATGAAGAGAAATGGAGGGAAAAAAACAGATCACTCTCTCAGAGACCTCTGGAATAATTCAAAGAAAACCAATATTCATCTTATAGGGATCCCCAAAAGCGACGAAGTGGCTTCACAAGGCACAGAGTCTCTTCTCCATGAGATTATGAAGGAGAACTTTCCAGATATGCCAAGAGATCCTGAAATTCAGATAGCAGACAGTTTCAGAACTCCAGCACGCCTCAACCCAAATAAGACATCCCCCAGACACATCATAATCAATTTCACTAAAGTTAATATGAAGGAGAAAATTCTGAAAGCAACCAGATGAAAGAAAACCATCACCTACAAGGGCAAGAACATTAGAATAATTGCAGATCTCTCTGCTGAAACCTGTCAAGCTAGAAGAGGATGGTCATTGACTTTCAATCTCCTAAAACAAAATAACTTTCAACCCAGAATTCTGTATCCAGCTAAACAGAGTTTCATTTATGACAGAGAAATTAAATACTTCAATGACATTCACATGTTGAAGAAATTTGCCATAACTAAACCAGCTCTCCAGGATATTCTCAGACCTATCCTCCATAAATACCAGCGCAATCCTTCACCAGAAAAGTAAACCCACACAGAAAATTTTGACCAAATTCCAATTCCACAGTTGCAAAAGGATTAAAAATGTCCACTGGACTCTAGAAAGGCTTATCACGGATTGGCTGATTGGATACAAAAACTCAAACCAGATATCTGCCACATAAAAGATTTGCATCTTACAAATATAGACTCAAGGTGAAGGGATGATCATCTATACTCCAGGAAAATGGAAAGCAGAAAAAAGCAGGTGTTGCAATCCTATTTGCAGACACAATAGGCTTTAAAACAACTGAAATAAGGAAGGATAAGGATTAACATGTCATATTTGTTAAAGATAATACTCAATATGATGAGATTTCAATTATTAATGTTTATCCACCCAACCAGAATACACCTCAATTTGTAAGAGAAACTCTTAACAGACATGAGCAACTTGATTTCCTCCAGCTCCATAATAGTCAGAGATTTTAACACTCCTTTAGCAGTGCTGGATAGATCCTCCAAAAAGAAGCTAAGCAAAGAAATTTTAGATTTAAACTTAACCATGCAACATCTGGACTTAACGAACATCTACAGAACATTTCATCCCAACAAAACTGAATACACATTCTTCTCATCAGCCCACAAAACATAATCCAAAATCGACCACATCCTAGGCCACAAATCTAACCTCAGCAAATTTAAAAAAATAGAAATTATTCCTTGCATCTTCTCAGACCATCATGGAATAAAAGTTGAACTCAATAACAACAGGAACCTGCATACCCAGTACAAAAACATGGAAGCTAAATAACCTTATGCTGAAAAATAGATGGGTTATAGACGAGATTAAGAAGGAAATCACCAAATTTTTTGAACAAAGCAACAATCAAGACATGAATTACCAGAACCTCTGGGATACTGCAAAGGCAGTTCTAAGAGGGAAATTTATAGCACTGCAAGCCTTCCTCAAGAAAACGGAAAGAGAGGACGTTAATAACTTAATAGGACATCTCAAGCAACTGGAGAAGGAAGAACACTCCAACCCCAAACCCAGCAGAAGAAAATAAATAACCAAAATCAGAGCAGAATTAAATTAAATTGAAAACAAAAGAATTATATAACAAATCAATAAATCCAAAAGTTGGTTTTTTGAAAAGATCAATAAAATAGATAAACCTTGGGCCAATCTAACCAGGAAAAAAAGAATAAAATCTCCAATTTCATCAATCAGAAATTGTTACAATGAAAGACCCCTCAGAAATTCAAAAAATCCTTAATGAATACTACAAGAACTCTACACTTAGAAATATGAAAATCTGAAAGAAATCAACCAATACCTGAAAGTACACCACCTACCAAGACTTACCCAGAATGAAGTAGAAATGTTGAACAGACCTATATCAAGTTCTGAAATAGCATCAACTATACAAAATCTCCCTAAAAAGAAAAGCCCAGGATCAGATGGGTTTAGATCAGAATTCTACCAAACCTTTAAAGAAGAACTAGTACCTATATTACTAAACCTCTTCCAAAATATATAAAAAGAAGAAATATTATCCAACACATTCTACAAAGCAAACATCACCTTGATCCTCAAGGATCGCCTCAGGGAAAGACCCAACAGGAAAAGTAAATTATAGACCCATATCACTAACAAATATTGATGCTAAAATACTCCCTAAATCCTAACAAACAGAATCCAACAACACATCAAAAAAATTACACACCACAACCAAGTGGGATTTATCCCAGGGTCTCAAGGCTGGTTCAATATACATAAATCTATAAATGTAATTAAACACATAAACAAACTAAAAAATAAGGACCATATGATTCTTTTAATTTATGCAGAAAAAGCTTTTGATAATATCCAGCATCCCTTCATGAGCAGAACACTTAAGAAAATTGGTATAGAAGGGACATTTCTTAAACTAATAGAGGCCATCTACAGCAAACCCACAGCCAATATCGCATTGAATGGAGTTAAATTGAAATCATTTCCACTTAGATCAGGAACCAGGCAAGGTTGCCCATTGTCTCTATTGCTCTTTAACGTTGTCATGGAAGTTTTAGCCATTGCAATGAGGGAAGAAAAGGTGATCAAGGGTATCCACATAGGGTCAGAAGAGATCAAACTTTCACTCTTCACAGATGATATGATCATATATCTGCAAAAACACTAGGGATTCTACTACAAAACTTTCAGAAGTGATCAAGGAATACAGCAATGTCTCAGGCTACAAAATCAACACCCATAAATCTGTAGTCTTTATATATACCAACAATAACCAAGCCGAAAAAACAGTCAAGGACTCTATTCTTTTCACATTAGTATCAAAGAAGATTAAATATTTTGGAGTATACCTAACAAAGGACATGAAAGATCTCTATAAAGAGAACTATGAAACTTTAAGAAAAGAAATAGCTGAAGATGTTAACATATGGAAAAACATACCATGCTCATGGCTGAGAAGAATCAACATCGTTAAAATGTCTATCCTACCTAAAGCAAATATAATTTTAACGCAATTCCTATTAAAGCTCCATTATCATGTTTTAAAGATCTCGAAAAAATAATTCTTTGTTTAATATAGAATCAGAAAAAAACCTTGAATAGCCAAAACATTACTCAGCAATAAAAACAAAGCAGGAGGAATCATGCTACCAGACCTGTACTATAAATCGATAGTGATCAAAACAGCATGGTATTGGTACAAAAACAGAGAAGCAGATGTCTGGAACAGAATAGAGAACCAAGAGATGAATCCAGCTACTTATCGTTATTTGATCTTTGACAAGCCAGTTAAAAACATTCAGTGGGAAAAAGATTCCCTATTGAACAAATGATGCTTGCTGGGTGAACTGGCTAGCAACCTGTAGAAGATTGAAACTGGACCCACACCTTTCACCATTAACTAAGATAGATTCTCACTGGATAAAAGATTTAAACTTAAGACATGAAA
>CAUYPK010024022.1:0-34029 GCA_963574355.1 Loris lydekkerianus
CTGGGAAAATGCCAGGAAGGCTATGTTGAATATTGGGATGAAAATGTGTCAAATGGTTTATGAAGCTAGTATATGATGCCCCATGATCATATCAATGTACACAGCTATGATTTAATAAAAAAATAAAATAAAATAAAATAAATAAATAAATAAATAAATAAATAAAAAAGAAACTATAGGAGATCAGAAATAATGTGGTTTTGCCCCAGGCTGTGTCTACATCTAGATTTGTCTTTGTCTTTTCTTTCTCATAATTTCATTAAATTGTCTCTCATCTATGAGTGTCTTCTACGGCCAGGTACTGTTTCACTGTTTTAGACCTCAGGAATATAGTGAGCAAAACAGAAAAGATTCCTACTCTAATGGAGTTTCTGTTTTGGTTTGCAAGTACAGATAATAAACTTAACTAGTAAAGAGGAGAATGAAGATAATTTCAGATCTGGGGCAGCGCCTGTGGCTCAAAGGAGTAGGGCATTGGCCCCATATACCAGAGGTGGTGGGTTCAAATCTGGCCCTGGCCAAAAACTGCAAATAATAATAATAATAATTTCAGATAGTGATAAGTGCTATGAAAAAAGTTTTAGAAAATCTTTAAAAACTTTAAAAAAAGTTTTAGAAAAACACCTAAAACTTGAGGTGTTTTTCCTTTAACCTAAATGACCAGAAAAAGAACAAAAGAGTGACCTAAGAGGAGAAAGTAGTCTGGGCGCATGGTTCACGCCTGTAATCAAGCACTCTAGGAGGCCCAGGCAGGTAGATTCCTTCAGCTCAGGAATTCAAGACCAGCCCAAGCAAGAACAAGGCACCATCTCTACTAGAAATAAAAGAATTAGCCTGGTGTTGTGGTGCACACCTGCAGTCCCAGCTATTCAGGAGGCTGAGGCAAGAGGATTGCTTGAGTCCAATAGTCTGAGGTTGCTGTGAGCTGCCCAGAGTGACAGAGTGAGACTCTGTTGGTGGAACTGCAAACTAATACAGCCTCTTTGGCAAGAAGTATGGAAAATCCTCAAAGAACTAAAAGCAGACTGTCCATGTGATCCCACATGGCATCTACTCAGAAGGAAAAAATCATTTTATTGTAAGGATATTTGTATTAGATTGTTTATCACAGCTCAATTTACAATCACCAAGATGTGAAAACAACCTGAATGCCCTCCAACCCAGAAATGGATTAACAAACTGTTGTATTTGTATACCATGGAATCACATTCAGCCATAAAAAAAGATGGAGACTTTACATCTTTTAATACTAACCTGGATGGAGTTGAAACACACTTTTTTTTTTGAGACAGAGTCTTAAGCTGTTACCCTCAGTAGAGTGCCGTGGCATCATCATAGCTCACAGCAACCTCCAACTCTTGGGCTCAAGCAATCCTCTTGCTTCAGTTTTTTTTATTTTTAGTAGAGATGGGGACTCACTCTCAATCAGTATTGAACTCATGAGCTCAAGTGAAACACGTTCTTCTTAGTTAAATACCACAAGAATGGAAAATAGGCTGGGTGCCATGGCTCATGCCTGTAATCCCAGCACTCTGGGAGGCAGAAACAGGTGGATCACTTGAGCTTACAAGTTTGAGACCAGCCTGAGAAGAGCAAGACCATGTCTAAATATATTGCTGAGCATTGTGGTGGGCACCTGTAGTCCCAGCTACTTGGGAGGCTGAGGCAAGAGAATCACTTGAGCCCAAGAGTTTGAGGTTGGTGTGAGCTGTGACACCATGGCACTCTACTGGGAAAAAGAAAGTGAGACTCTGTCTTTAAAAAAAAATGGGGGGATGGGGAAAGCTTTTAACAGAAGCTCCCATCCAGAAGGAGAGATAATGACCAGAATAAACCCAATAAAGCTAAAGGTTGGGAGCAAAGCTGAGAGAGAAGATGGATAACTGCACATCATCCCTGCTGAGGCAAGCTGTGACACCAAAGAAGCAAATTTTAGCTAAAAACCCATCCCAAAGATGATGAGAGTCTGTCCCTGCCCCCAAGAGAGTGGCTTGCTATGTGATCCCTACAAGCGAGCAATGAACAGAAGACCTCTTGTTTCACCCCACAGGAGAGAGTCACTGAAGGCTGGGACTCCTTCTCCAGAGAGATCCTGCTGTGAGCCTGGGCATTCTGTTGCCCAGCATAAAAGTTGAACAAATGTTTTCCCTGCCATTCTGAACTCCCAGTTCACCCTTTCCCTCTTTCCTAGCAGTCTAGAAGCTCACCCCCTGCAGAGACTGGAGTGTCTGGTGGTTTCTTGCTAGGGATGGGCATTGCGTGAGTGACAGCAGCTCAGTTGTGCTGAAACTGTGACTCGAGTAGAAGTGGAAAGAGGTGCAGGGGGGGGAGGGTGACTGGCCCAGCCCCCTAGTGCATATCAGCAGCAGGCAGAGGCTCAGGAATCCATGCGGAGGCACCTCCCACAAAGCAGCAGCGAAGTAGTGCAATCCTGCCAGGGTCAAATTTTGGAGAGACACCTCCTCAATTCTGTGGACTGCCAGAGGGAGCCAGACCTCACCCTACAAGGGTACCAAAGGAGCAGTGGCTGGGGCAGAGTCGTGGTCTCTGATGGACAAAAACACTCGCTGCATTGTTAACACCTGGTTTGGAATAAACTCAGATGGAACATTCCCCAGTTTCTAATAAGCACCAGAGGGAGTCAGGCTTCAGCTCTCCCTGTCCAGCTAGTGGCAGAGTGTGGCTGCCCAGCCAAGGAGGCATTGAATCTCCTTTGACTCTGGCAGGTGCAAACCCCTAGCACATTCACTCACTGGAAGGAACTGAGCCACAGCCCCATGAGGTTACCAGTGACTGGCGTGATAGAGATGTAAGGTGGGGACAGAGGCGCCAGCCGCCCCAGACTAACTCTTTTGCTCCATGACTCCATGGAACACTGGAGAGAGTCACACTTGAGCTGCCAGTGGACCCCTGCTGTCTAGTTGCTGAGGACTTTTTGAACTCACCCACTTTTACAGTGATTGTGCTGCCTGGGACAATTGGTTTAGAACTCTTGAGCTGGGCCAGCCACCTGGGGACCCTCCAAGGTTGAGCCCTGATTGTGTTGTAGTGCGAAGGTCTGATTCTCCTCTTCCAGTTGTTACCCGTGGGGGGCTAGGTGTCCTAGTTGCTTGCATTTCTCCCCAGCTGAGATTTCAGCCCAAAGCCACTGATAACTAGGATTGGATAGAGACTAGCTGAATATAAGACAGAGCCACTTAACCTCATCACACCACACAGCTCCCCAGAGTCTCAGGCTGTAATACTGAAAGAGACCTTTGTAAAGCTGTAGGGGAAAAGCCAGTCACCTGTTCCAGCTCTTTGGTAAAGGGCTGGTTAACTATAACTTTGGGAGCCCTCAATCCAATTTCACCTTACCAGCTTCTCTAGCCAAACTGTGAAAAATAATCATGGGGTGGAATCAGTGGAAAAACTCTGGCAACATGAATAATCAGAGTAGATCAACTCCCCCAAGCTATGACAAAGGAGACACAACAGAAGATGCCATTCATAAACAAATGGCTGAAATGTCAGAAATAGAGTTCAGAATTTGGATGGGAAATTCGAGTAATAGAAAGGAAGTAAAGTTGGAATTAGAAATTCAAGGAATAGTTGAAAAGTTCTCTCAAGAAATCAGTGAATTCAAAGACAAAATCTCCAAGGATTTATATACAATGAGGTAAGAAATTGCAGACCTCAAACTGAGAAATATAGTAGAATCCCTCAGTAACAGAATGGAACAGACAGAAGAAAGAATCTCTGACATTGAAGACAAAGCTTTTGAACACTCCCAAATGCTCAAAGAGGCAGAGAAGTGGATATCAAAAACAGATCACTCCCTGAGAGGGTTTCGGGACCACTCCAAAAGAGCAAACATTCACCTTATAGGAATTCCTGAAGGAAAAGAGGATGGTCCTAAAGGCACTGATGCTGTACTCCAAGATATAATGAAGAAAAGTTTCCCAAGCATGAAGATATTGAAATTCAGATAGCAGACAGTTTCAGAACCCCAGCATGACACAATCCAAATAAAGCATCTTATAGACACATTGTAATTAACTTTACCAAAGTTAAAATGAAGGAGAAAATCCTGCAAGCAGCCAGTCATAAGAAAATCATAACCTACAAGGGAAATAATATTAGAATGACTGTAGATCTCTCAGCTGAAACTTCTCAAGCCAGAAGAGGATAGTTATTGACCTTCAATCTCCTAAGACAAAACAACTTTCAGCCCAAGATTCTGTATCCAGCAAAACTGAGTTTCATTTGTGATAGAGAAATCAAATACTTTACCAGCTTACCAGTTGAAGAAATTCACCATAACTCTCCAAGATATTTTCAGACCCATCATTCATAATGATCAGCTTAATGGTCTACCACCAAAGTAAACTCACCCAGAAAGCCTTGAACAAAACCTAACACTCACAATGGTGAAAGGATTAAAAATATCTACTGGACAATTAAAAATATCCACTGGACACTTGAAAAACATGACAACCCAAACACTGCCATGTTGCTTATCATTAGTCTCAATTAATGTGAATGGCTTAAATTGTCCTGTAAAGAGGCACAGTTTGGCTGACTGGATACAAAAACTCAGGCCAGATATCTGTTGCATGCAAGGATCTCATCTTACCTTAAAGGATAAAAATAGACTCAGGGTGAAGGGATGGACATTTATAATTCAGGCAAGTGGAAATCAGAAAAAAGCAGGTGTTGCAATTTTATTTGCATATACAATAGGCTTTAAACCAACACTGGTAAGAAAAGATAAGGATGGTCACTTCATATTTGTCAAGGGTAACACTCAACATGAAGAGATTTCAATAATTAACATTTATGTGCCCAACCAGAATGTTCCTCAATTTATAAAGGAGACCCTAACAGACATGAACAATTTGATATATTCCATAATAGGAGGACATTTCAACACCCCTTTGGCAGGGTTGGATAGATCCTCCAAGAATAAACTGAACAAAGATATATTAGACTCAACCTTGACCCTACAACAAATGGACTTAACTGACATCTACAGACCATTCATCCTAATAAAACTGAATACACATTCTTCTCATCAGCCCATGAAACATCCTCCAAAATTGATCACATCTTAGGTCACAAGTCTAACCTCATCAAATTTAAAAGAATAGAAATTATTCCTTGTATTTTCTTGGACCATTATGGAATGAAAGTTAAACTCAACAACAATAGTAATCTTCATACCCATATGAAGACGTGGAAACTAATCTTATGATGAATGATAGCTGGGTCATAGATGAGATTAAGAATTAATTTTGAAATTACCAAATATTTGGAACAAAATGACAATGAAGACATGAATTATCAAAACCTGTGGGATACTGCAAAGGCAGTCCTAAGAGGGAAACTTATAGTGTTGCAAGCCTTTCTCAGGAGAATGGAAAGAAAGAAAGTCAACAAATTAAGGCGCCATCTCAAGCAACTGGAAAAGGAAGAACATTCCAACGACAAACCCAGCAGAAGAAAAGAAATAACCAAAATTAGAGCAGAATTAGGTGAAATTGAAAACAAAAGAATCATTCAAAAGATCAATGAATCAAAATTTCGTTTTTCAAAAATATTAACAAAATTGATAAACTTTTGGCTAACCTAACCAGAAATAGAAAAGTAAAATCCCTAATATCATCAATCAGAAATGATAAAAGCAAAATAACAGTAGACTCTCAGAAATTCAATAAATCCTTAATGAATATTATAAAATATTCTATTCTCAGAAATATGAAAATTTAGAGGAAATAGAAGAATGCCACCTTCCTAGACTCAGTCAGAAAGAATTTGAAATGCTGAATAGACCTATGTCACGTACTGAAATAGCATCAACTATACAAAATCTCCCAAAAAAGAAAAGTCTGGGACCAGATGGCATCACATCAGAGTTCTACCAAACTTTTAAAGAGGAACTAGTACCTATATTACATAACTGTTTCCAAAACATAGAAAAAGAAGGAATACTTCCCAACACATTCTACAAAGCAAATATCACCCTGGTCCCCAAAACAGGAAAAGACCTAATAATGAAAGAAAATTATAGACCAATATCATTAATGAATATAGATGCAAAAATATTCAATAAGATCCTAGCAAACAGAATCCAACAACACATCAAAAAAATTATACATCATGACCAAGTTGGTTTTATCCCAGGGTCTCAAGGCTGGTTCAACATACATAAATCTATAAATATATCACATAAACAAAATAAGAAACAAAGATCATATGATTCTCTCAATTGGTGCAGAAAAACCTTTTGATAATATCCAACATCCTTTCATGATCAGAACACTTAAGAAAATGGGCTTAGATGAGTCATTTCTTAAACTGATAGAGGCCATCTACAGCAAGCCCACAGCCAATATCATATTAAATGGAATAAAATTGAAAACATTTCTACTCAGATCTGGAACTAGACAAGGATGACCATTGTCTCCACTGCTATTCAACATAGTAATGGAAGTCTTAGCCATTGCAATCAGGCAAGAGAAGGCCATCTAGGGTATCCAAATGGGGTCAGAGGAGATCAAACTCTCACTCTTCATAGATGATATGATTTTATACCTGGAAAACCCCAGTGACTCAACTACCAAAGTCTTAGAAATGATCAAGGAATACAGCAGCATCTCACGTTACAAAATCAATACTCACAAATTAGTAGCTTTTATATATACCAACAATATTCAAGCTGAAAAAATAGTCAAGGACTCTATTCCTTTTACAGTAGTGCCAAAGATGAAATACTTGGGAATTTACTTTAACAAAGTACATGAAAGATCTCTATAAGGAGAACTATGAAACTCTGAGAAAAGAAATAGCTGAAGATGTTAACAAATGTAAAAACATACCATGCTCATGGCTGGGAAGAATCAACATTGTTAAAATGTCCATAGTACCCAAAGCAATATACAAATTTAATGCAGTTCCTATTAAAGCATCACTGTCATACTTTAAAGGTCTGAAAAAAATAGTATTTAGTTTTATATGGAATCATAAAGTACCTTGAATAGCCAAGAAATTACTCAGAAATAAAAACAAATCAGGAGGAATCATGCTACCAGACTTCAGGCTATACTATACTCAGTATAGATCACTAATCTATAGTGATCAAAACAGAATGCGACTGGCACAAAAATAGAGAGGTAGATGTATAGAACAGAATAGAGAACCAAGAGATGAACCCAGATACTTATCACTTGATCTTTGATAAGCCTATCAAAAACATAAATTGGGGGAAAGATTCCCTATTTAATATGTGGTGGGTGTGAATTGGCTGCCGATTTACAGAAGACTGAAATTGGACCCACACCTTTCACCATAAACAAAAATTTATTCTCACTGGATAAAAGATTTAAACTTAAGACATGAAACTATAAAGATACTTGGAGAGAGTGCAGGGGAAACACTTGAAGAAATTGGCCTGGGTGAGCAGCGTCCATGGCTCAGTGAGTAGGGCACTGGCCCCATCTACTGAGCAGGTTTGAACCCAGCCCCAGCCAAACTACAACAAAAAAATAGCCGGGTGTTGTGGCGGGCACCTGTAGAGCCAGCTACTCAGGAGGCTGAGGCAAGAGAATCACCTAAGCCTGGGAGTTGGAGGTTGCTATGAGTTGTGACACCACAGCACTCTACTGAGGGCTATAAAGTGAGACTCTGTCTCAAAAAAAAAAAAAAAAAAAGAAAAGAAAAGAAAAGAAAAGAAAAGAAAAGAAAAGAAAAGAAAAAGAATAAAAAGAAAAGAAATTGGCCTTAGACAATATTTTATAAGGAGGATCCTCAAGGAAATTGAAGCAACATTAAAAATACATTACTGGGATCTGATCAAATTAAAAAGCTTCTGCACAGCCAAGAACACAGTAAGTAAAGCAAGCAGACAGCCCTCAGAATGGGAGAAGATATTTCCAGGCTATGTTTCTGACAAAGGTTTGATACCCAAAATCCACAGAGAAGTCAAACTTCAGGCACATGGCCTACCGACACATGAAAAAATGCTCATCATCTTTAATCATCAGAGAAATGCAAATCAAAACCATTTTGAGATATCATCTAACTCCAGTAAGAGTACCACACATAACAAAATCCCCAAACTACAGATGTTGGCATGGATGTGGAGAAAAAGGAACACTCTGCACTGCTGGTGGGAATGCAAGCTAATACATTCCTCTCGGAAAGAAGTTTGGAAAACACTTAGGGAACTAAAAGTAGACTGGCTGTTCAAGCCTGTAATTCTACTATGTATATATCCAGAAGAACAAAAATCACTTTGCAACAAAGATATTTGCACCAGAATGTTTATTGCAGCCCAATTAATAATTGCTAAGTAATGAAAGAAGCCCTAGTGCCCACCAACCCATGAATGGATTAATAAACTGTAGTATATGTACACCATGGAATATTATGCAGCCTTTAAAAAAAGATGGAGACTTTTCTCTTTTATATTTACATGGATGGAGCTAGAACATATTCTTCTTAGTAAAGTATCTCAAGAATGGAAGAAAAAGTATCCAGTGTACTCAGCACTATTATGAAACAATATATAATCACCCACACTTTCATATGAAAGATAAAACACAACTATAACCCAGGATGAAGGAGTGAAGAGGAGGGTGAGGGGAGGGAAGGTGGAAGGCTGGGTAAAGGGAGGACTATTGGTGGGATGTCACCTATTGTGCATAGTGCAAGGGTACATGTCAAATCTATTAAGTGTAGAGTATAAAAGTCTTAACACAATAATTAAGTGAGGTGAAGGATATGTTAACCAGTTTGATGTAAGCATTCCAAATTGTATATAAAGTCAGCACATTGTACCCCATTAATAAATTAACGTGTAGTTATGATTTAATAAAATTCAGTTCAAATTGGGGAGAGTGGAAAAGAGAGGGGGAGAAGGATGGGTGTGCTCCCCCTTAAGGAGTAAGGGGCACCATGTGTGTGGCACAGCTCTTGGGTGCAGGACACAACTACAAGAGGAACTCTACCTAACAAATGCAAACATTGGAACCTAGTTGTTTGTACCCTCACATTAATCTGAAACTTAAAAAACAAGAAGAAAGAAAGAAAAAGAGAAAGGAGTAAGCACAGAATTCCTGATCCAGAAATGAGCTTGCCTAGGCACCGTGCCTGAGGCGCAGAAAGTCAAGTGAAGTGGTCACACCAGGAGCCGGGGCGTAGACAACACAGAGCTTTCATTCAAAGACTGGGCCTTAGATTTTATTGTACGTGCCTTTAGCAACCATTACCCAATTTTGAGCAGAAGAATGAAATTATTTATCTTATTTTGAAAGCTCACTCTTGCTGCTGGTTAGATAATAGATTGGCAAGAGCAGAAGTAGGGAGACCAAATTAGGAGGCTACTTTACAGGCCAGGTGAGAAACGATGCCTGCTTTGAACAAGGTGGTCACAGTGGAGTGAGGGAGAGAGGCTCAGATTCAGACTCTATTTTCTTGGCAGAGAAGACAAAATTTGCTGGTGGGTTGGAAGTGAGGTATGAGGAAATGAATAGAATCCAATGGGATGGATGTTGGTTTCGTTTACTGAGATGGGAAGTCTGAAGGATGAACAGGTTTGTGGAAGGAAATGAAAAAATCTGTCTTATCCTTACTTTGTTTGAAATGTCTGTGAAACATCCAAACGGAAATGCAAGGCCAGGCCCAGTGTCTCACGCCTGTAATCCCAGCACTCTGGAAGGCTGAAGCAGGTGGATTGCTTGAGCTCAGGAGTTCGAGAGCAGCCTGAGCGAAGAGTGAGACCCTGTCTCTAAAAGCTAGCCAGGTGTTGTGGTGGGTGCCTGTGGTCCTTGCTACTCAGGAAGCTGAGGCAAGAGGATTGTTTCAGCCCAAGATTTTGAGGCTGCTGTGAGGTATGACACCACAGCACGCTACAGAGGGTGACAAACTGAGACTCTGTCTATAAATAAATATCACTGAATGCTGAGCATGGTGACTCATGCCTGTAATCCTAGCATTCTGGGAGGCCAAAGTGAGTAAATTGCTTGAGCTCAAGAGTTCAAGACCAGCCTGAGCCAGAGCAAGACCCCATCTCTAAAAACTAGTCTGGCATTGTGGCGGGCACCTATGGTCCCTGCTTTTCATGAAGCTGAGGCAAGAGGATCTTATAAGCCCAAGAGTTTGAGGTTGCTGTGAGCTATGATGCCAAGGCACTCTATCCAGAGTGGCAAAGTAAGACTACAAAAAAAACCCACAAAGAAAATCCCAAATGGAAATGAAAGAAAATCTTTAGCTAAATAAGCATGGATTATGGAGTATGTATTTAACGGTCTTTTTTAAAAATTTCAGCCTGCCTGTGGAAACCTAAAAAAAAGTCCAAGGATAGGCCAGAGAAGATACCGTTCCTTTTTCCGGGGACCAGCAGAGTTTCCATACAAAGGTTCAGACACCCAGCACTCACAGGGGTTTGGCAGCAGTGTGCTTCATTTCACATAGTAGGTGGGCTTTGAAGAGTCGGGAAGGTCAAGCAAGCTGCAAATTGCTATTTGTCACTACTTAACATTTTTTTCAATTTTCCAAGTGCCTTTGCTTCAATTTTGAATGATCTTCCCTTGAGTAGCATGAAGTTTCTGGTTCTCCTTCCTCCTTTCTTCCTGCCTCCTGGGCTTCTCTTTGTCTCTTCCCTTCCCTTCCCTTCCCCACCCTTCTCTTTTTTCTTTTCTTTTCTTTCTTACAGAGTCTCACTTTGTTGCCCTGGGTAGAGTGCTATGGCATCACAGCTCACAGCAACCTCCAACTCCTAGGCTCCAGTGATCCTCCTGCCTCAGCCTCCCAAGTAGCCGGGACTAGGGGCACCCATCACAGCACCCAGCTAGTGTTTAAAGACATGGTCTAATCTTGCTCAGGCTGATCTCAAACTGACCTCAAGCAATCCACCTGCCTCAGCCTCCCAGAGTGCTAGGATTACAGGCATGAGCCACCTCACCTGGCCCTGTGTACTGTTTTCAAAAGTCCTGAAACGTAAAGGTAAAATACTTGATTATTTTTTCGAGACAGAATCTCACTCTGTTGCCCAGGTTAGAGTGTGTGGCATCATAGCTCACAGCAACCTCAAACTCCTGGGTTTAAGAGATCTTCCTGCCTCAGGCTGCTGAGTAAATAATTTTTCTATTTTTAGTAGAGACAGGGGTCTGGTCCTTGCTCAGGCTGATCTTGAACTACTGAGTTCACCTGATCCTCTTGCCTCAGCGTCCTGAGTAGGTAGTACTACAGGCACATGCCACCATGCTCAGATCTTTTTTTCTTTCTTCTTCTTTTTTTTAAACAGAGTCTCACTTTGTTGCCCCAGACTAGAGTACCCTGCTGTCATCACAGCTCACAGCAACCTCCAACTCCTGGGCTCAAGCAATCCTCTTCCCTCAGCCTCCTGAGTAGCTGGGACTACAGATGCCCGCCACGATGCCTGGCTAGTTTTTAAGAAATAGGGTCTCACTTGCTCAGGTTTGTCTTGAACTTCTGAACTTCTGAACACAAGCAATCCACCTGCCTCAGCCTTCCAGAGTGCTGGGATTACAGGCATGAGCCACCATGCCTGACTGTCGGCTAAATTTTTTAATTTTTAGTAGAGGCAGGGTCTTGCTTTTGCTTGAGGATGGTCTCAAACTTCTGACCTCAAGGGATCCACCTGCTTCAGTCTCCCAAAGGATTACAGACATGAGCCACCAGGCCTAGCCAAGGCAAAATACTGTAGTCTGCCCTTGGAGGATTTTTGGATACTGGGGAAGTTCTCTAAGAGAGCACAGGAGATATATAGCTCACCTATATACTTCTGAAAAGTTGGGGATGGAAACAAAGAGTGAGACAGGCAAGAGGCCAGGTTGGAAGGAGCAGTTTTAGGTCAGGTAGTTATGTGGCTGAGCTGGAAGTCTCACACCAAGAGCTGTTTCCACCCATTTGCAGGGGCTGGAGGCAGTAGATAATGATTTTCCCTGTGGGCTGCTTCTCTCAAGAGGAAGAAGATTGTGGAGCTGAGCCCAATATGCCCAGTTTCCCTGCCCAAACTTAACTCTACATCATCAGAGGAGGAATGGATAAGACACCAAAAGGCCAGGAAATGGTTCTCATAGAAAGAAACCCAGAGTGGGGAAGAGTATTCTCTGACCATTAATGGAACTGTTCATCTTTAAATAATAGGCTGATTTTATGTTTACATTTTCACAAATTGGATTTTCAGTAAGCCGGGCACAGTCAAATCCAATAGCAAGCACAATTCTGTACTGACTAGTTGTGTAATTTGGGGAAAGTTAAGTCTCAATTTTCTTATTTGTAAACGTGAGGATAACAGCACCCACCTGGTGAGATAATTTATGTAAACACTTATTGCTCTGCCCAGAGCAGAATAGCCCTAAATAAATGTTTATTACTACTGTTGCAATGACAACTGCACTGTCACCTTGTTATAGAATCCGTCAGGTGCTGGGAATATAAAGGCGTAAACCAGATGGGTAAGCCCCACCTGGTAAGGATATAGGAATAAAAGATATGAAAATACAATGCTATGCCCACATAGTAGGGTTTCTTACCATAAGGATGCCTGCCAGTGATTACATCATAGTGAGAGTATAGCTGTGTAAGGTAAGATCTCCCTCCAAATTGGGACATGTTGAGCCTTCCACACCCTTACTGGGTAGGGGGTCAGGTAAATAGCCTCAATTGTTCTTTAAGAAAGGTATCAGGGGGCAGTGCCCGTGGCTCAGTGGGTAGGGTGCTGGCCCCATCTACCGAGGGTGATGGGTTTGAACCCAATCCCGGCCAAACTGCAACAAAAAAATTGCCAGGTGTTGTGGTGGGTGCCTGTAGTCCCAGCTGCACAGGAGGCTGAGGCAAGAAAATCACCTAAGCCTGAGAGCTGGAGGTTGCTGTGAGATGTGATGACAAGGTATTCTACTGAGGGCGACAAATGAGACTCTGTCTCTGACAAAAAAAAAAAAAAAAAAAAAAAAAAGAAAGGTATCAGGAAACCTCCTATGCTTTTAGTCTTTTCTTTTTTAAGGGAGCTAGTCACTAGTGAGGAATAGAAGGGTGAATCTTTATAGTGGTGAAACCAGTCCTGAGTTAGTACCCCTGAGCACAGCTCTCTGGGAAGTTGCTTAGTGAGGGTACAAAAATAGCTGGTCACTTGGGAGTCCGACATCTGAAGCCTGACCTGGCAGTGCCTGAGGGCCCTTGGGTCAGGTTGACACTGGAGCAGACTAGAAAGGTCCCACTCTGCCTCTGATTCTGACACTGTGCTGACACTGCTGTGCCAGTGCCTCCCTGGGGACAGTGCTTTGTGTCCATTACCTCTGTCTTCTGCTAAACAGCTTTGCTGCCTTGCCCACATCACACTCAGCAGCTGCTGCCTCCTCATCCTTCTGTGTCCCAGATGTCCTCACTGGTGGTTACTGCAGTGATGGGACTTCACCAGAAGCCCTTCCTTTGAGATAGTCCTGGAGTCTGGGCAGCCCACACCAGATAACAAACCAAGCACCTTCCAGAAACCAGTGACATGTGGCCACTTTTGCTGCATTCACCCTTTTGCCTCTGGCCCCAGCCACTTCTTTCAGATCCCTCCCTTAGGCCCCCAAGCTTCCCTCTCAGGGCCCTGGTAAGCACAGTAAATCCTGTGCGCATAAAGGGGGGGTAGTTGAGAGTCTGGACCTGTGGGTTTTCTGTTATCACTGCCTTGGAGGACACAAACTTTTGTACTCCAGGAAAGAACTGGGAGGCATAGTTGCCTCCAAACCGTGTGGGAGGCATCTGGTTACTGATACAATAGCAGAAGCATGCATAAGCTACTGTATGAAGAAGTGAATTCTGTCAGGGGAGGTGGTGGGGAAGGCTTCTGAGCAAGGCCTGAACAGGTTTTGGAAGTACAGGCAGGAGTTTACAAGGAAAGAATGGAGGAAGGGAGTCAGGGACAGGAAGACCGGCATGGGCCAAAGCCCTACTGACCTGTGACACAGCCCTGCAGCTTCAGTGAACTCAAAGGAGGGTGTGCCCACTTTGCCACAGACAGTTTTGATGGATTACTTTCTTTTTCAGTAGTTCGTGATAACCTTCCTTAGGTCTTTTCTGAGTACAGGTTTAATTTATGCAAATATATGTAAAGTACTTAGAATTGCTTCCGGCACATTATTAGCACTATTTGGTTGGTCTGTCTTTGTTTTTAGGGGCTGGGTCTTAATCCAAGGCCAACTTCTGGTACTTAAATAGATTAACTTTTCTCTTTATAAGATGTAAAAATATTCTCAAGCCTAATTAAGCATTCTTTCTTGTTTTATAATCTTGCCCACCTCAACCTCCATCCTGCAAAAATCCTAAACACCCTTTTTTTTTTTTTTTTTTTTTTTCCCCAGAGACAGCATCTCCCTCTGTTGGCTAGAGTGCAGTAGCATCATCATAGCTCAGTGTAATCTTAAATTTCCAGGGTCAAGCAATCCTCATGCCTCAGCTCCCCAGTAGCTGCCACCGCGCCCAACTATTTTTATTTTATTGTAAGGTGTGTTTGGGGGTCACCCTATGTTGCTCAGGCTGGTTTCCAACTCTTGAGCTCAAAGGGTCTTCCCACCTCGGCCTCCCAAAGTGCTAGAATTACCAGTTTAAGCCACCAAGCCCCGCCTCCTAAACACCCAATTTCAAAAGCCAAACATTTTAATGAGTCAGTCTACCAAGCAGCCCTGAACTAGTGCTCCCAAGCGTATAGGCAATTCCTGGACAAGCGCTACATTAGAAGTTTGGGTCTGGGGGTAAATTATAGGCAAACAGTATGTTAAAACAAGACTTGCCCATTTTCATGTTATTTCCAAATTTCATTTCAAACCTTTTTTTTTTTTTTTTTTTTAATTTAAGTAGCAATTTGAGCCCCTAAGAAGATCCTCTGTAGCAGGTCGCCTCGAGGAGGGTGGCTCAGAGAATCGGTGAGGAAGCGCAGAGCAGGGCTGGGTGTGGCGGTTCCCGCAGGCAAGCGCCACGTAGCCAGAGGCGCTCGAACTAATTTGACATCTAAGACAGGCTAAGAGGAGGGGAAGGCGGGTCTGGAGGTTAGGGCAGAAGGTTGAGGAGGAAGCAGACGTAAGGAGTCCTGCAGTCCTGGGACGGCGGGGCAGAGAGAGCGGGCAGAGGACTGGGGGTCCCGGGCGCAGGCTGGAACGATGTCTGCAGAGGAAGTCACGCGTCACCGGGGTTACCCGGCCGCGGCGTAGAGGCCAAGGCTACCCCGGCGCGGCCGCACCCCAACCTGGCCTCCAACGTCACGACGCCGAGGCGGACGCCGGCCAATGGGAGGCCGTCGCGGGCAGGGGCGGGGCCCGGGAGCTGGGGCCGGGCCGCGCGGAGGCGGTTGGCGGAGTTCTGCGCGGCTGCGGCGGGGAGGACGAGGACCGAGCCGGCGGCTGCCGACGCCCGCCCGCCCCGCGCCGCCTGCCCGCCCGCCCCGCGCCGCAGGGTGCCGACTGCTCACTGAGCGGCCGCGGCGAGGCGTGGGCGACGCGCCCGGAGGCGGCTCGGGTCGAGGCTTCCCGTCGCCGGCGCTTCCTCCTGCGGCGCCCGTGCGCGGCCGGCTGGGCTGCAGGGATGGCGGCCTCGGGGAGCGGCCGCGCGTCGGCGCCCCGGCTGCTTCTGATCTTGCTGGTTCCGCTGCTGTGGGCCGGGGTCCGGGCTGGCCCCGACGAAGACCTCAGTCACCGGAACAAAGAACCGGCGGCGCCTGCTCAGCAGCTGCAGCCGCAGCCGGCGGCCGTGCAGGGCCCCGAGCCGGCCCGGGCCGAGGTAAGCCGGCCGGGCCGGGGCCTCGGGGGACGGGATGGGCGCGGCTGCGGAGCCCGCCCTGCCGGGGGCCGAGCGCGGGCCGGAGGAAGGGAGCCGGGGCCCTGCTCCCGGGTGGGAGGCGCTGCGCTTTTCCCGGGCGAGGCCTGGCCCTGCCGGCCCCTTCTGGAGGGCGCAGCGCCCGGCTGGGGGCCCGCGGTGCTGCCGAGCACTGGCGCCGGATTGCTCTGGTGTGTGGTAGCTTAGCTGGGAATCTCATCCCAAGTAGAAACTTTTTAACAGAAGGTAGCTGGGAGGCTTTTTGTATTTCCCCGAGGATAAATGACACCGACCCTTTCAGCGTTGAAACAGCTTATCCAAAACTGCTCGCCCCAATTGAGCTAAGCATGGCCGTGGTTTTTGCCAAATAAGGATTATGAATCGTGACTCTGAGACTTTATAAACGTGCTTTGGCTGCAGAAAGTAGCCGTTAGGAACGCAGAGGGATGATCAGGCTTTGACAGGATACAGTGCTGCAGCGGCTTGAGATGCCGAAACTAAATTTATAAGTAAACCAGGATACTTTATTTTGTTTAGATATTAATTTCTTAATCTGTATTAATAGAATCACTCCTTTCTTAGTCACTTGGCGGCGTTTCAAAATTTCTTCCCTCTGCTAGTCATGGCCCTTTCGCCATTTCCAGTTTTGACTCCTCGGTTCAGACCTCCTTGCTCTTTCCTGGCAGGGGCGGGTCTGACCCTCAACTCCTCCTCCCACCCAGGCAGCCTCCGGCGTGTCTCCACCCAACTAATCTTCCTTCCTTAACCTCGAATTCTACCATCTTCTCGGAAATGCCTGGTGACTTGCTCCTGCGTACTGATTTCAGTCCTGCCTTTTTTAGCAGGGTGATATTCAGGTTTAATGATTTTGCTGCAGCCTCCCTCCAGCCATATGCTATGCTCAGAAATGGATGTGCTTCAAGAACCCTTAGGGACATGCCATGTGCTCCCTTGCCAGGAGCCTAAGACTTCCTCCTAAAAAAAAAGACCCTAGAGAATCAGTGGATGACCTACTCTTTGTGAAGTCCTTTCCTAAAACTTACTGGTTGAAATTGCATAAATTACTTGCCGTGTCCTTGAATGTTACCTTGTTACACGTTTCACCCTGGAGTCCCACAGACCGTGCACAGGATTTGAGCGCTGTTTTGGTTATCCGTGGTGTTGGCTATCTTGGAAAGTATGCATAGACCATTTTTTTTTTTCTTTTTGCTCATCAACTGTCCTTAATGTTTGTGTATTTAATATGTGGCCTGAGACAAATCTTACCCTTCCAGTGTGTTTCAGAAAAGAAAAAAAAGGTTGGATCCTCCTGACAGAGGATGGAAATTTCTGAGAGATTGATCTTGGTTTTGCTAAGCAAGAACTTTCTAAGAATTAGAGTTATCCTGAATGTAGTAATCAATCTTGAGAAATAATGAAATTCTCTGTACTGGAAGTACTCAGGAAGAAGTTGAATAACTGATTACCTATTAGGAGATTTCTGCATGGGAAGGAAGCTGGGATTTACAGTAATGCAAGTTAATACTCTATGGACTGACCTCGCACTCGCTCCAGCCCCTTAAGCAGGGGAAGCAGGTGCCATTCCCCTTAGAGACAAGGAAACCTGGTTTTGGAAGGAGTGTTTCTCTAAAGCTATAGAGCTAGAAGCTCTTTTTCAGAAGAATCAGAATTAGAATCTGGAACTCTGTCTTAATAGGTTTTATTAGCATTCATTATATCATACTAGAACTCTTTTACCCTATTTTATTTAATTCATTAATGGATTGTAGTGGTTTATTATTATATAGTATGCTGACATAGGTGTTTGGTGCTGAAGGCTGCCTTCCCTTTCTCCTGTTGTGGGGCTGAGGTAACATTTTGTTTCTGTCAATGGCCTGTTTACACAGGCACACTGCTGCTTTGGGTTCTTGCAAGTTACCTACATGCTTTATCTGCCCCACTAGCTTTTGAATGTCTTGAGAGCATGGCTGTGGCTTATTCTTCTTTCTTTGTCATTTTCATTCCAATAAGGCAATAGACCTTGCCTATTCTTGGTGTTTATTAAATAATTTTCTAGGAATGAATTGAAATGTTTGCATCTCAAGTTCATATCAACTGTTAAATACCTTTATGGAAAAAATGGCTGTAAAACTCAACCAGAGTAAAAACTATTTAGTATCTATCTGGCCTTTTTTATCATCTGCTGCCTGAAAATGTGTTTATTCATTAATGGATTGGTGTTGATTCAGAAAATTTAGTTTCAGCTGATCATCTAGTTAATTCTAGGATTCTGTAAAGTTTTACAAAAGTAAGAAAAGATCAAAACCATTAAATAATGTCCCACTATAACAGAGATATGTAGTACAGTTTTGGTCAGAGGTGTATAAGAAATGCAAGTGGTTTTTTTTTTTGTTTTGTTTGGGACAGACTCTCCGTCACCCTGGGTAGAGTGGGTAGAGTTGCTGTCACAGCTCACAGCAACCTCAAACTCTTGGGTTCAAGCAATCCTCTTGTCTCAGCCTCCCAGGTAGCTGGGACTACAGGTGTCTGCCACAACCAACACCCAGCTAGTTTTTCTATTTTTAGTAGAGATGGGATTTCACTTTGTGCAGGCTGGTCTGGAACTCCTGAGTTTAAGGGATCCTCCTGCCCTGGCTTCCCAGAGTGCTAGAATTATAGGTATGAGCCACCCTGCCTGGCCAAGAAGTGTAAGTCTTTTATTTATATATAAATATATATTTATATATGTGTGTATATATGTATATATATATACATATGTATGTATATAGCTTTTCCCAGCTCCGGAAGAGAAGGCCGAGGGAATGTGGCGGGAAGCCAGAGCATTTGGTCCATGGGTGGGGGCAGAGGAGCGAGTGGTCTTTCCTGTCTTCCTTTGCTGCCCTCCTGCCCCCAGCCACACGCTCAAGAGTGGGCTTCCATTCACACTGCCCCACTTATCACTTCTGGGCTCACTTGACCCTACTTGACATGTCTGCTTCTGAAATGGAACTGAAATGCTGATTTACAAAGTTGATTCTTAGTGGTCATCTAGTCCTCCATCAATTAACTCAGTATTAGAGGTTTATTTTAAACAATAACTATGTGGGAAGTAATTTTGAGATTGAGAGTAAGAGAGATTATGAATGTGTAACTTTCAGGCATCTCAGCAGGTCTAGTCATCTTGTGATTTTAAAGGTAGAAAATTGCCATCAGTATAACTATCAATACCCTTTAAGGCAGCTAGGAAAAAAAATACAGTCATGCAAAATAAAGGTCCCAGTGGTAGAAACATGTCCAGTCACCACCTTTAAGTGGTCTCAAGGATCCTTATTTTTAAAACTAGAGGTGTGGGTGTGGTGTGGCTCACGCCTATAATCCTGGCACTCTGGAAGGCTGAGATGGGTGGATTGATTGCCTGAGCTCAGGAGTTCCAGACAGGCCTGAACAGGAGTTAGACCCTGTCTCTAAAAAATAGCTGGGTGTTGTGGCAGACACCGGTAGTCCCAGCTACTCTGGAGGCTGAGGCAAGAGAATGGCTTGAGCCCAAGACTTTGAGATTGCTATAAGCAATGATGCTACAGCACTCTACCTGGGGTGACAAATTGAGACTCTGTCTCTAAAATAAAACTAGAGGTGTGGAGGGAAGGGGTGTATGTAATATAATATGTTCTTTTTCCCTTTAATATTTTAATGTGTTCTTGGTCTGGTTCGTTATAGTTAGGCATTTATTCCAATCTTCTGTATTATAGCAAAATATAATTGTCTTGTTTTAATTATATTTTCATGTAAATTTTTGATATGGCTCATGTATTTTGAACTGTCTATGGGCCTATAGAATGTCGAAATGTTTTTCTTTCATGTGTTTTTCAAACTGTATAAGTGTCATTGGCCTTTTTTGTCCAGTTGGTGGAGGTAAAAAGTGATCAAAATACAGTTTAACAGGTATATAAGCAAGAGTTCAGCATTGCTGAGTACCTGATTTCAACTGATTTGCTTTACAACTACATGCAGTAGATCTTTCAAGAGGGTAGGACATTTAAATTAAACCTTTTTTATGCTACTACCAAAGTTGACTGATGAAAATGGAGGGGGTATTGTAAAGGGAGGCAGCAACTTCTATTGGACTTTCTTTTCTTTTTTTTTTTTTTTTTTGCAGTTTATGGCCAGGGCCTGTGTTTGAACCCATCACCTCTGGCATATGGGGCCAGCACCCTACTCTTTGAGCCACAGGCGCTGCCCTCTATTAGGACTTTCTACATTGTGTATTTATTTTCTCTATAATCAGGCTCAAAAGAAGTTGGGGGAATTCACCCTAAAGTTATAGTCCTGATTAAACCTCAAATTACAAATCCATGAAAAAAAAGCTGCTGTCAATTACTTCGATTCTTCCTTTTATGCAGTTTATATGTCTAGTGGCTTTAAGTTTTTTTTCTTAATCATTCCCTGAGTAGAGTACATAATACAGAAAGCATAAGTTCCTTTAGTTGGGGGAGATTGGATAAATTTAATAAAAATAATTTGTAATTTATTGCATATTCTAGAAGTCCAAAGAACAACACTAGTTGTATAGCACTGTTAATAAAGCTACAGATTCCTGTTTCCTGACCCAATGTAGGTTCTTGTTATCATATTTTTACTTTACTGTTTTTTGGTCTTTTTTTTTTTTTTTGTTTGAGACACATTCTCACTCCATCCCCCTGGGTAAAGTGCTCTGGCATCACAGCTCACAGCAACCTCAAACTCTTATGTTCAAGCAATTGTCTTGCCTCAGCCTCCCGAGTAGCTGGGACTACAAGTGCCCACCACCACACACCTTGCTCATCCTAAGCATTCGTTTAAATTAAAATATGGCCAGGTACAATGACTCACACCTGTAATCTTAGCACTTTGGGAGGCTGAGGCAGGAGCCTCCCTTGGGCCCAGGAGTTTGATAACAGCCTGGGCAACATGGTGAGACCCCATCTGTACAAAAATTTTAAAAATTAGCCAGGTGGATGGATTTGGTGGCTCATGCCTATACCTATAATCCTAGCACTCTGAGAGGCCTAAGGGGGGTGGATTGCCTGAACTCAGGAGTTCAAGACCAGCCTGAGCAAGAGCAAGACCAGGTTTCTCAAAAAATAGCCTGGTGTTGAGGCAGGCACCTATAGTCTCAACCATTTGGGAGGCTGAGGCAAGAGGATCACTTGTGCCCAACTGTGGAGGTTGCTGTGAGTTATGATGCCATAGCACTCAACCAAGGGCGACAAAGTGAGACTCTATAACAACAACAACAAAAATTAGCCAGGTGTAGTGGTACATGCTTGTAATCCTAGCTACTCAGCGGGAGGCCCAGGCAGGATCACTTGAGCCCAGAGAGTTGAAGACTGCACTGAGTTCTGATTGCACCACTACACTGTAGCCTGACAGAGAAAGATCTTGTCTCTAAAAAAATGAAAACGTATTTTATAAAACATGTTATTGCTATATTGTCATATATTTCAATATGAATTAACAAGTAACATTAATAAAAATGGAATATTTAAGAAACAGTGAACTGGATAGCAGAGCAGTGTAGTGGAAGTGTGCTGGCCCCAGAAGAAACAGCGAACTAAACTAGCTGCAAGGAAAGACAATCATAATAGCAAAAATTTACAATAAGATTATTTTATCTTTAATTTTAATGAAATCTTTTGAAATCAAGTTTACCTCTGGTGTCGTCATTCAAGTTGCATTTATATTTTTAGACATGCTTTTAAGCTCCTGAGAGAGCTCCCCGTCAGGGAGGTGGTCCCAGCCAGTTCTGAGCATTGCCTCCTGACTTCTTCATCTTCAGGTCTCTCCCCTTGTTGAGTAACTTTGTTTGAGCAACTTTTTTTTTTATTTGTTTTGTTTTGTTTTCTTTTTGCAGGGACATCATACTTTTTCTTGGTAGCAAGCTATAGATTTTGTTTCAGAGAAAATATCTTCAAATCTAGTTTCATCATCAGATGGAGATTCTGATGCAGGTATCTGTATCAGTTTCAATATGGTTACATTTGTGTTCATTTGAACTCAAAGTAGAATAGGAATTATTTTTTTTCTTTGTTGTTTTTAATTTTCCTTTTGAAAAATAATTTTTCAATTTGGAATCAAAATTTCAACTTTTCTGTAGAGAAAAAGTTTTATTCAGCAATTTTTTTTAAAATTACAAATTGTTGATCCTGCCCTCAAGGTGTAAAATAAATTGTATTTTAGATACTAAAATACTGAAATGGTGGTATTTATACCAAGAAAAACACTAGTATTTCAGCTTGGTACCCATTGCTTAGTGGTTAGGGCGCTGGCCACATACGCTGGGGCTGATGGGTTCAAACTCAGCCTGGGCCTGCTAAACAACGACAACTACAACAAAAAAAGAGCCAGGTGTTGTGGCGGGCGCCTATAGTTCCAGCTACTTGGGAAGCTAAGGCAAGTGAATCACTTCAGTTCAAGAGTTTGAGGTTGTTGTGAGCTGTGATGCAATACCACTCTACAGAGGATGACATAGTGAGACTCTGTCTCAAAACAAACCAACAAACAAACAAACACATGTATTTCGCTATTTATTGTGGTAGAGCACTGGGTAACTGGATAGTGGGATATCCAACTTAGCATTGTATTCATTGCATCTGAGCGTCCTGTGTGCATCTAACTACCCACCTCTGAGCACCCCTGTATTCTGCTGAACTCAGCTCAAGTGATCCTCCTTCCTTGGCTTCCCAGGGTGTCAGAATTATTAGGCATGAGCCATCACTCCTGGCTTTAGCTAAATCAACTTGGCAAAATTATTCTATCCCATTTGGCCTCAGTTTCCCCTCATGTGTTAATTTGGGATAATAGTTCTGTAGATTTTTGAGTATCAGGTAAACAAGGTCCATGAAAATACCTGGCCTTAGACATTAAACGAAGCACCACAGGTGGTCAAGGTTAAGAGTCACTGAGCTACTGACTAGCTGCCATGTATCTTCATGTGTTCATAAAATGAGCCTTAGTCTTGGGTGGCGCCTGTGGCTCAGTGGGTAGGGCACTGGCTCCATATACTGAGGGTGGCGGGTTCGACCCCGGCCCCGGCCAAACTGCAACAACAAAAAAAAATAGCCGGGTGTTGTGGCAGGCGCCTGTAGTCCCAGCTACTCAGGAGGCTGAGGCAAGAGAATCGCCTAAGCCCAGGAGTTGGAGGTTGCTCCAGGAGTTGGAGGTGGTTGTGAGCTGTGATGCCATTGAGAGCAATGAAGTGAGACTCTGTTTCTACAAAAAAAAAAAAAAAAAAAAAAAAATGAGCCTTAGTACTGTCTTACCTAAAGAGTAAGGCTCATTTTATGAACTTTTATCTCTTTGATTTATGCCTTGGAAATCTCATGTACTTGCAAAGCTCTAAATTTGGGTTGCAGTGACCAGATACAGTAAGTCCTCACTTGATGTCCTAGTAGGTTCAGGGGTCCTTGTATGACATTTTTCTTTAAGGCACTTCATTATACGTTGGTGAGAAAAACAAATTGGTTTTATTATACATCATTTTGCTTGAAGTCTATTTCCAAGAAAACCTATCCAGGATGTTCCATGAGGACTTACTGTACATGCTCGAGGCTGTCCTAGCCTAGACTCTGGTGACCCATTTTTGATGATCTCTTGGAAACTTTCATTTGAAATGCTTTTGTCACCTCAAATTGAACCTGTCTGAAACCAAACCCCTCATACTTACTCCTCTTCCCCACATAACCTTTTAGGAGTACTGATATTTTTCCCTTCAGCTGGAAAGAAAATCTCGCCACTATGCTTGGTACCCCCACCCCAAAGGTCTGTTGAATATTTTTTCATCATGTGCAGAATTCTTTCATGTAACTTGTCTTCAACTGTGGTCTGGTACAGCTGACCTCCAGCTAGTTGGTACAGTGGATGTCGCTTCCACTCTGGGTCCTGATCTCGTGGGTCACAGTGCCTTAATCATGTTTATGTCATATACTCAAAAACTTTTAAAGGCTTTGCTTCATCCCATAAACATACAGGATTTTAGGTCTGGGTCTAATTTGTCTTTCTCATCTTGCCCCCACCATTCATCTCAGGGTTTACTCCTCCTCCTCAGAACACACCCGTTTCTTTCTTGTCGTCGTCGTCGTCAGTCTAGGGAAGAGGCAAATGAGCAGATGAGTCACTTCAGAGTGACTAGTAGTGAATCTCAGAACGGACTTCGCTGTTGGTCACAGGTTGTCCCACGGATGTGAAGGCCTCCTGACGTCCAGGTGGTGAGTGAGTGCAGAGCTCTCCTGGTTGGACCTGCCTGAAGCCACAAACAGCCTGTTAAGAAGTTGGGTCAAGAGGCTTTTCAAAGTGGTGCAGATCTGGGGTCTGTAAATGTGTTCATGTTAAAAAAAATTCAAAAGGACAGAAGAATGTAGAAGTAGAAGTTATGTTTCTTTTCCTTCTATTCTTTTTTTTTTTTTTTTTTTGAGACAGTGCCTCAAGTGACAGCCCTGGGTAGAGTGCTGTGGCATCACAGCTCACAGCAACCTCCAACGGGCTCAAGTAATTCTCCTGCCTCCGCCTCCCAAGTAGCTGGAACTATAGGCGCCTGCTGTCATTGTTTTTTGGCAGGCCGGGGCTGGATTGGAACCCACCAGCTCAGGTGTATATGGCTGGTGCCTTAGGTGCTTGAGCCATAGGTGCCGAGCCTCTTTTCCTTCTATTCTGTAGAAATCATTTATTGACCTCTGTTCTGATCATTCTGGTTCCTGTTCTGGGAGGACCAGAGAGTGACTTGAGATCTGGTGTGCGTTGATGGTGGCGCCTGCCCTGTGTCCCTGGCTGCACTGCTTCTCCCACACGCACATGTGCATGGATGTAATACATGCACTTTTTTGACTTAAAATTATCTTCATGATTTTTCCACATTAGTGTATATATAGAACATTCTAATTTTAGCACCATAATGTTCCATTTTTATCTACCTACTGAGTAACTAGTTTCTTATTGATGGACCTTTAGTTATTTTGTTTCCTTTTTAATTAGGACTGGTAGCCTTACACTGATACACATTTCAGATACGAACTGAGTGTCCGCCTCAGGCTTTGTTCCTATCATGTCCCTGCCTTGGCTCAGTGCCCACAGGGCACTTTCAGTTTTATTTGAGGGGGCAGCATCATTACGGGCTAGAGTTATTGGGATGGTCCTTGCCCTGAAGGTTCTGCTTGAGTTGGATCTTGAGGAATCTAGATGAATATTGGAATAATAAAAAGAAAGTACGGGCTTGGCGCCTGTAGCTCAGTGAGTAAGATGGCGGGGTTGAGCCCAGCCTGGAGCTGCTAAACAAAAATGATGACTGCAGCCAAAAAGTAGCCAAGTGTTATGGCGGGCGCCGGTAGTCCCAGCTACTTGGAGGCTGAGGCAAGAGAATCACTTAAGCCCAAGAGTTGAAGGTTGCTATGAGCTGTGATGCCACAGCACTCTACCGAGGGCCACATAATGAGACTCTGTCTCAAAAAACAAGGAAGTAGGGAGGGAGTAGAACTGTGGGACTGAGGCTGTGGTCAGCAAATGCTCTGGGCTGCACTGCCCAATGCTGTGGCTGTGAGCTGTGCACAGCTCGTGAGCACTTGGTCTGGGGCTGGTCCAACGTTGGGACAGAGTACAACAGAGTCTGAAGAGTTAGTGTGAGTGAAAGGATGTTAAACTATCTCATTAGTAACTTTTAGATTACTGCTTATAATTTAAGTAGTAGTGTTTTGGCTATATTGGGGTAAATAAAATATTATTAATATTAAAAAATAATTTAACCTAGTTTTACTTTTTAAAATAATGGCTGCCAGAAAATACAGAACTGTGTCATGCGGCCCCTCTTGGGGCTCCTGTGATTTTTATTAGACAGCACTGTTGTGGCTCGTCCTTCAGGATGGAGGGTAAGATTTGTTTTGGAAACTGGTATGTGATTAGACGGAAAGTGCTGGAGAATTACTGTTCTTGGTATAAAAAGCCCAATACAGTTTTTTAAACTGAAGTGACAGGATGAAATCAGTTTTAGGAAGATTAAGCGGGTCATATTACGTGGTGCTACAGAAACTTAACTCTTACCAAGTGCTTGCTATGTATTAAGCACCATACCCAATGGCTTTATTTGTTTAATTTAATCTTCACAACTCTGTAAGGTGTAGGTGGCTCTTACCTTATGATGAACTTGAGTCATAAGACAGTTTACAGAGTGAACTGTGGCCCAGTGTCACAGAGTGCCTGATAATGGCTTGGATGTGAATCCGGGCAGTCTGATTCCAGAGTCATACGTATGACATGTCTCTATGAAGGTGAATTAGACAATGGCGATGATCTTTGTACTTAGCAATAAATGTGTGGTTACTGAACATTTTCTAATTCTATTCATATTTTAATAAAAACCAATTTTTTTAGTGGCACCCCCATAACACCTGGCTATTTTCTTTAGAGTCTTTTGCTCAGGCTGATCTTGAACACCTGAGCTCAAGTGATCCAGCTGCTTTGGCCTCCCAGAGTTACAGTTGTGAGTCACCACACTGGGCCAGTTTTACATTCTTAATCACCATGGTTGGTTGTTTACCAATATGATTTTTCCCGTCTAGTACTGGTTCAACATGTAACAAAAGCTCTAAGTTGATTTTTCTTGTGTTCTATATATAATAGGAAGGCTTTAAGAATATATAGCCTTTTGTTTTACAATCATGTGTTGCTAAGCAGTGGGGATACAGTCTGAGAAATGTGTTAAGAATCGCATCATTAGGCAGTTCTGTCGTGCTAGCACCATGGGCTCACTACACAGACCTAGATGCAAAGCCATTGCGGCCTGCCGCTCCTGACCTACCAGCCTACACAGTGTGCTGCTACGCTGAGCCCTGGGTGGTTGTGACACAGTGAGTGGCTGTGCATCTAAACATGTCTAAACATAGAAAAGGTACGGTAAAAATATAGCATTAAAATCTTGTGGGACCACCATTATACCTGTGGTCTTTGACCAATAGTATAGTTATGTACACATGACTGTACTATTAAAACAAATTTTATTGTATCTCTATATTTCACAGAGGAACAGAGATAAAATAATGTGGCCAAGATTTTATGGCTGGGAATTATAAAACTCAGAGAATATGTAGTTGTGATTACTGTTGTATTTGATTTAACAAGTAAATGTTTTCAAAAAAGAAAATGTTCTTTATTAGGACATTTTTTAGGATGCCTAATGTGCACAAGATATTGAAAAAAAGGAAGTTTTTTTTTTTTTTTTTTGAGACAGGGTCTCACTATGTGGCTCTCAGTAGAGTGCTGTGATGTCACAGCTCACAGCAACCTCTAACTCTTGGGCTAAAGCATTTCTCTTGCCTGAACCTCCCAAGTAGCTGGGACTACAGGTGCCCACCACAACACCTGGCTATTTTTGTAGTTGTCGCAGTTGTCATTGTTGTTTAGCTGGCCCAGGCTGGGTTCAAACCCTCCAGCCTGGGTGTATGTGGCTGGTGCTGTAACCACTGCACTGGGCCTTCTTTTTTTTTTTTTTTTAGATAGAATCTCACTGTGTCTCCTGGGCCACAGCAACCTCAAACTCAAGCCCTCATCCTCGTGAGTAGCTAAGACCAAAAGAGTCCACCACTACGCCCAGCTAATTTTTCTTTTTTAGTATGGACAGGGTCCCACTATTACAGGCTGGTCTCAAAATCCTGAGCTTAAGTGTGGTGCCTGTGGCTCAGTGGTGCCGCAATATATAGGGCATCGGCCTCCATATAACGAGGGTGGCGGGTTTGAACTCAGCCCCGGCCAAATTGCAACAAAAAATAGCTGGGCGTTGTGGCGGGCGCCTGTAGTCCCAGCTACTCGGTAGGCTGAGGCAGGAGAATCGCCGAAGCCCAAGAGCTGGAGGTTGCTGTGAGCGGTAATGCTACGGCACTCTACCGAGGGCGACAGAGTAAAACTCTGTCTCTAAAAAAAAAATCCTGAGCTTAAGCTATCTTTGCACTTCCACCTCCTGGAATGGTAGGATTATAGGTGTGAGCCACTGCTCTGGCCTGTAACTTCATTTTAAAAGCAACACGACAGCATAGATGCAGTGTGGTCATGTAGAGGAAGCGGACACCTTGAAATGACTGCGCCAGGGCTGACTGCCAAGGCAGCACACAGCGTCAGAATTGTGAATTTCCCCAACATTTATTTCAGAATTCTAGTCTTACAGGTAATGCTTAAATTTTTCTCTTCTTTACTGTGGAATTTGGAGTAAGGTTTGTATTATGTATTAAAGAATGACACAAACAATGACATTTAGAATTTTATTTTTACTCTGACATCTCTGATGGGACCTTTACTTGTTTTTACCTTGTCCAAAATGACTATGTTTTGAGGTTTTTTTTCCTTCTTTATCTCTTAGGTTTGTAGAGATTCATATCTTTTAAAATTAATTAAAGATAATTAGAGTCAATAAACCTTTAGAGGTGATTTATCTAGCCCAGAGTTTCTCAGCTTGAGAACTATCGGTGTACTGGGTAGATGATTCTTGGTTGTGGAGGGGCTGCCCTGTACGTTTGTGGGACGTGTAGCCACTTGTCTAGCCTCTCCTCGCTGGATGTGAGTAGTGTCCTCTCAGCTGTGACAACCAACAGTGTCTCCACGCTTAGCCAGATGTCCCCTGGGAGACGGAATTGCTCTGCTTGAGAAACACTTGTCTCACTCACTTCCTGTGGTGGTGCTTCCCTTCCCTGGGACGCAGAGGAAGAGAACTGGCCGCCTTGTCCAGCAGTGCATTCCAGCTTCTTCTGGTTCCTTGAGATAGAAATCTTCTCTCTATTAAGCTAAAAACTGCTACCTAAAAACTGTGGCCTCTTGGGACCACATAGAGGCATAGAGTGATGGACTCACTTACAGACCTTCCCAGTTATTGAAACTTGTCATTTGTGGTTTGTTGTGGGATTATGTTAGAACCAAGTTAGCAACTTTTTTGTAATGGGCCAGAGAGTAAATGTTTTAGGTTTTTCAGGCCACATAATTTAATTTCTAGGCTACATAGTCTCGGTTGCATAATCTTCTTTTTTCTTCTTTCTCTCCTTTCTTCCACCCTCCCACGCACCATCCTACCCCTTTTCTTTTCCTCTTTATTTTTTTGACCTCTTAAAAATGTAAAAAATACTCTTCACTCCCAGGCCGGGTTGGCCTCCGCAGTGACTTGCTGGCCCCAGGTTTCAGACATTCAAGTGTGGTACCTCAGACCGTTGCCAGAACTTTGGGGAAGGGCACAGACAGTATTGGACTTTTCACTAACTCTACAAAGCAAAGTGCTTACTGCTTTTTTTGAGCTTTGTCACATTTTCAACTTAATGTTGACCAAGATGCTGTGTTGTCTTTTTTATTAAGAAGCCACTTTACCTTCTAGGAATTAGACTTCAGCATAGGATTATTCATACTTCAAGCTATATTAAGCCTTGTTTTAATGAGCACCAACTCATGCGCTAGCTTTTTGAGCTTTCTGGATGCTCCTTTGTCTTTTAAACTGTTAATGAAATTTGTCTCATCTTCATAGCACTTTGATAAACATACCTGGGTCTTCCACCCACGTTACCAATAAAAATTTATATGAGACATAGCTAAAAACCAAATCTCAAATCACAACTACTCGAAACGTAAGGTAACTTAAATCATAGATGTAGCTGGCCTCTATAAATTGTTCTGGTGACTCAAAAAGTAGATCTGCATTATACGTACTGAGTATCCCTAATCCAAAATGCTCCAAAATCCAAAACTTCTTGAGTGCTGACATGATGTTGAAAGGAAACCCTTATTGGAGCAGTTTGGATTTCAGATTTTCAGATTAGGGATGCTCAACTATAATGCAAATATTCTAACATCCCCCCAAATTGAAATTCGAAACACTTCTAGTTCCAAGTATCTCAGGCGAGGGACACTCAGCAGCCATCGTGACAGGTACTGTCACTATTGATGGCTTTCAAAACGACTAGATAGTCAATAAGTCTAGTGACCATGATGAAAAAATTCATCACGCAAAGCAAAGTAAAAGAATATTAAATAATGATTTTTTTCCTAAAAAGTAACAGATATATATATTTTTTTTAATTTCAGAAAGGATTTACAGCAGCAGCCCCAGTTCATGCCAGTAAAGAAGATCCGGCTACCCAAACCAATTTGGGGTTTATCCACGCATTTGTTGCTGCCATATCAGTTATCGTTGTATCTGAACTGGGTGACAAGACATTTTTTATAGCAGCCATCATGGCCATGCGCTATAACCGTCTGACTGTGCTGGCGGGAGCAATGCTCGCCTTGGGCCTGATGACCTGCTTGTCAGGTGAGTGCGTGCTGCCTTGCTGGGGAAGGAGTGGTGTGTGGCTTGTCTTGTTGAGTGGTTCACTTAGTTCTATTGGAATTTGGTTTCTGTTTTAGATTTTAGTAAACAGCAAATGATTTCAGTGTATAAATTCCTAAAAACCATGTTACACATGTTAAATCAAATTTTTAGCTATTCACAATCAAGATATATACTTATTTATTCACTGGGGTTTTTATCTTTGCTTTTTTTCTTTTCAGTCCAGGTAATATTTATATTTGATACTTTAGAAATAAGACCCAGGGAACCACAGAGAATTGCGTATTTTTCTGTTAAAGGACATTTGGGAGGTAATTAATAACTTAGATATAATTTTAAGTTTACTTTATTAAACTGTTCTTACCCATATGGTAAGGAGTGTTAGGATTACAGGCATGAGCCACTGCACCTGGCTCTAGTTTTTCTGTTTTTCATTAGAGACAGGGTCTTGTTCTTGCTCAGGCTGGTCTTTTGAACTCCTGAGCTCCAGCAATCCACCCATGGGGGCCTCCCAGAGTGCTGGGATTACAGGTGTGAGCCACTGCTCCTGGCCCCTGTAATATTTTAACTCTTATTATATATTTTCATGTATTTTCTTCATGCAGTTTTACCCTAATGATTATAAATTTTTGCTTCAAAGTCTTTTACAGATTACCCCATCATATTTATTTGCAGTAAAAATATGCAAATAGTATAAATGAATTTTACGATTTTGAAAATTTCCTTGGTTTAAGACTAAATGTTAACACTCTGGATTGAGTTATAGTTACTATCAGTAGACAACTGATCAAAGCAAATATACCAAAAAATTAAATATTTAAACGTTTTTTAAATTGCAAATATATCTCTTAATGAGATGATAGGGCTGTTCTTTTTAAATTAGTTTATATGCCCATGAGTGAATACTAATTACTGATGGAATGAATTAGGGTTTACATAAACACTGAATTTTTTTTTTTTTTTTTTTGAGACAGAGCCTCAAGCTGTCGCCCTGGGTAGAGTGCTGTGGCATCACAGCTCACAGCAACTTCAAACTCCTGGGCTCAAGCGAGTCTCTTGCCTCTGCCTCCCAAGTAGTTGAGACTACAGGTGTCCGCCACAACACCAGGCTATTTTTTGGTTGCAGCCATCATTAGTATTTGGCGGGCCCGGGCTGTATTTGAACCTGCCAGTTCAGGTGTATGTGGCTGGCGCCTTAGCTGCTTGAGCCACAGGTACCAAGCCTAAATTTTTTTTTTTTTTTTTTTTTTTTTTTTTTTATTTGTTGTAAGGGGGTTGTATTCACTGGCCAGAAAAAGACAAATAGATGTGAGAGCCAAGAAATGTTTGTTTTAACCATGTCACTGAGTTCAGTACTCTGTGCTACATGCTAAAAATCACATACTGGTCTGTTATCAAAAGTGACTTTCATGACTTAACATCTGACAGTTCAATAAGTCTTTTGTCAATTTTGTTGAAAGCAGAAAATTAGAAACCATGTTTTTCTAAAATTTATCAAATGATATTCTTATACATGTTGTCTTTTATTTAGAATTAGAAGCACCTTGTTTAAATTATTTAGAAATGATTGAGAAAATTGAAATATTGTTAATTTCAAATTGTTTATTTGTCAGTGAAGTATTTCAGTATCAGAGGAGAGGCTTCCAAAGCAAGAGGAAATAGAGGGACAGTAACCAAAGGAAGAGAAAACAAAGTTGTATTGTCAGAGGGAACTTTGTTCTCTATAGAATTGTCAAAGCAGAAAAGGGAGGATTATAAGATTCACTAAATAACATTTTTAAAAAATTGTCTGAAGATAAAGAGAAAACTAAATTATAGGACATTTAAAAATACTACATTTCATTTTTTTTTTTAGAGACAGAGTCTTACTTTGTCACCCTCGGTAGAGTGCCGTGGTGTCACAGCTCACAGCAACCTCCAAATCCTGGGTTTAGGCGATTCTCTTGCCTCAGCTTCCCAAGTAGCTGGGACTACAGGCGCCCACCACAATGCCCGGCTATTTTTTGGTTGCAGTTTGGCTGGGGTTGGGTTTAAACCCATCACCCTTGGTATGTGGGGCTGGCACCCTACCTACTGAGCCACAGGCAGCACCCTTCATTTTTACATTTTAAAAATATTTTATGGAAATAATTTTTAAATTTGCAAAGCTAAAATAAAATAAAGAATAAAATAAAATAAAAAATACCTTATTTTAATAAAATAAAGGAATTTTATTTTATTTTTATTAAATTTTATTTGTAAGGAATACCTTACAAATAAATTAAGGAATACCTATGACCATTTGCCCAGATTTGGCTTTGTTAATATTTTACCCCATTTGCTTTAGCATTTGTGTTTGATCAGTGTAAATAAAATTTTGTGTATATGTACACACATCATTTAATTATCATTAGACATATCTTGTCTACATATAATTTATATACCATATTTTAATTTCGTAAATTTACCTAGTATCCTATTTTTCCCCTCTAGTGTGGGATCTAATCTAGATCAGATTTAATTATTATCTTTTTTTTTAATTTCAGGTTAATGTGAGGGTACAACTAGGTTACAATATTTGGCTATGTTAAGTAGAGACCCTCTTGTAGTTGTGTCCCTGCACCCATGTCCATTAAGTGGGAGCACACTGGCCCCTCCCATCCTCCTCTCTCCCCTCCATCATGACCCCTCCCCCCAACTTGAAAAGAGTTTTTCTCCTATGTGGGCGTGTATTAGATCACCTACTCACTTCATATTAGTATTGAGTATGTTGGATTCTTGCTTTTCCATCTTCTGGTGCTTTACTAAGAAGAATGTGCTGCAGCTCCATCCAGGTTAATACAAAAGATGTAAAACCCAGGAATGGCATATTTATACCATGAAATACAATGCAGCCATGGTTATAATCTTTTTAGTCTTTTAATCTGAAATATTTCCATAGCCGTTTAAAATGTTTTATATGAGATCAACATTTTTTGAGGAATGCAGTGTCCTTCAGCTCCCCTACAGACTGTTCTTCATTTTGTGTTTGTCTGCGTTTCCTCACTTTCACATTGAGGTTGTGTATTCTTGATTAGAAAACTGCACAGAGGACACTGTGTCCCTCCAGAGTAGCAGTTCTTAACCTTCCTGATGCCACAACCCTTTAATACAGTTCCTCATGTTGTGGTGACCCCCAACCATAAAATTATTTTCGTTGCTCTACTTCATAACTGTGATATTGCTGCTGTTATGAATGGTAACGTAAACATCTGATATGCAGGATGTATTTTCATTGTTACAAATTGAACATAATTAAAGCATAGTGATTAATCACAAAATAATATATAATTATATATTGTGAAATATTTATTTCTAATTACAAATAAATGAAATTTTGTCTTGAAGCATGGTGTAGCATGGGTAACAGTCTTAATGTAACACCAGTAAACTACATTGCTACCACATATGTGTAAAAAGCCAGCGTCAGTGCGAAGGTTGAGATTGCTTCTTTCTTACCAGATCAGAAATTCTCGGGGCAGTCTTTGTAAGAGCATAGCAAAGATCATCTTCCACAAAAAGTCTACCTCTATATTTAGACTTGATAACCAACAGGCTGGAAAACCCTGTTTCACAAAGATATGTTGTTGGAAATGGAAGAAGAAGGTGCAACTCAGTTTCAGACAGAACAGGATATGACTGCAAACACTAGATCCAGGATTTTGTAACTGGCATTGTGGAGAAATCAGTTCTCACTGCATTGCTGTTAATAAGTTCAATGAACTCCTCTTGTGCTGTCTCAGGAACGTCTTCAACTTTGTGAATGAGCTTCTAGTAAGTGCAAATGGGGTGTCAGGTACATTTGGAAAGTATGATGAAATTTCGTCTGCAAGCAGGTGCAAGTCTTCTTTCACAGAAATTATCATAATCCTTTTGTCTGGTTCAATGTCATGTTCCTCAAAGAAAGCAGA
>CAUYPK010024024.1:0-14673 GCA_963574355.1 Loris lydekkerianus
ACAGCCAAGAACATAGTGAGTAAAGCAAGCAGACAGCCCACAGAATGGGAGAAAATATTTGCAGGTTATACCTCCGATAAAGGTCTAATAACCAGAATACACAGAGAACTCAAATTTATTAGCAAGAAAAGAACACGTGACCCTATTTCAGGGTGGGCAAGGGACTTAAAGAGAAACTTCTCTAAAGAAGACAGTCGCAAAATCTACAAACACATGAAAAGAAGTGACCATTCTTATCTTTTTTTACTTTTGTTGGTTTAAAGCCTATTGTGTCTGCAAATAAATTGCAAGACCTGCTTTTTTCTGATTACCATTTGCCTGAAATATGGACGACCATCCTTTCATCCTGAGTCTATATATCTCTTTTATGCAGGAAATATCTGGCTTGAGTTGTTGTATCCAGTCAGCTAAACTGTGCCTCTTTAGAGGACAGTTTATGCTGTTCACATTAATGGAGAATATTGATAAGTCTGGTAAAATTTTGGGTATCGAGTTTTTTGAAAGTCCAGTGGACATTTTTAATCTTTTTGCCACTGTGGAAGTTGGAGTTTGATCAAAAGTTTCTGAGTGAGTTTACTTTTGTGGTAGAGGATTGGGCCAGTCATTATGGAGGATAGGTCTGAGAATATCCTGAAGAGCTGGTTTGGTTATGGCAAATTTCTTCAACATATGAATGTCATTAAAGTATTTAATTTCTCCATTACAAATGAAACTCAGTTTAGCTGGATAGAGGATCCAGGGTTGAAAGTTATTTTGCTTTAGGAAATTAAAAGTCTTCTGGCTTAAAAAGTTTCAGCAGAGAGATCTGCAGTCATTCTAATATTCTTCCCTTTGTAGGTAATGGATTTCTTATGTCTGGCTGCTTTCAGAATTTTCTCCTTTATATTAACTTTAGTGAAGTTAATTATGATATGCCTGGGGGATGTCTTATTCGGATTGAGTTGTGCTGGGGTTCTGAAACTGTCTGCTATCTGAATTTCAGAATCTCTTTCACGTCTAGAAAATTCTCTTTCATAATTTCATGGAGAAGGGTCTCTGTGCCTTGCGAGGCCAGTTATCACTTTCAGGGATTCCAAGGAGGCAGATATTAGCCTTCTTCAAATTATCCCAGAGCTCTCTGAGAGAATGATCCATTTTTGCTCTCCATTTCTCTTTCTCTTTGAGAGTTTGGGAGTGTTCAAAGACTTTATCTCCAATGTCAGAAATCCTTTCTTCTGCTTGCTCCACTCTGTTACTGAGGGATTCTACTGTATTTTTCAGATGTTTGAGGGTTGAAAATTCTTGCTTCAGTGTGTCAAAATCTTTGGTGGTTTTGTCTTTAAATTCAAATTCTTGAGACAACTTTTGAATTTCTCCTCGAATTTCTAATTCTGACTTTTGAATTGCTCCTCGAATTTCTAATTCCAAATTTTCCTCCATTTGATTAATCTTGTTTGCAATACAAATTTTGAATTTGATTTCTGACATCTCGGTCAGCTGTTTATGAATGGGATCTTCAGTTACATCTGCCATATCTTTCCTTGGGGGGGGGGGTGATCTATTCTGGTTATTCATGTTACCAGAGTTTTTCCACTGATTCCGCCCCATGATTATTTTACACTGTTTGATTTTTCCCCCGGAACTTTGTCGAGGACCAGTACAGTGCTATGGCCTAAGAAACTGGGGACCTGTTTCGTGTGGTGGGACTAAGTGGTTCTGTCTTATTTTCAGCTGGGCTCTGTCTGACCCTAGTGAAACAGTTACTCTGGGTTGAAGTCTCAGGGGCCTGTGTTTCTGTCTCAGATCTGTTCCACAGTGGTTGCCACCTGAGAAGATACCTGGCCTCCTCTGGTTGCCAAGGGAGACAGGGAGTGTGGCTTCGGAATATCCGGGAGTGAGCCCTATTGTTGCCAATAAATGGCTGCTGGTCTGCGCCTTGTGGTATGGTTCCCTCTCAGCCTACTGTCCTCTCCTCACTCCCATGCCGCAGAATCAGCACTGACCAGCTGCAGTCTAGGCCCTGTCCACATCCCTCAAGAAATCACCCAAGAATCTGGACTCCTAGGGGACAGGCCTCCAGACCTCAGAGTGAGAGTGGAGGGGAGTGCTGGGAGCTCAGAATTGCAGGTAGAGAATATATACAGTTTTATACAGTTTTATGCCTGGCAGGAGAATGTTTTGGCACCCTACTAGGGGAGGTGGGTCCAGTGTTTAGAGGGTCTCTCCCATGGAGTGTAGTGGGAGGACCTGTGAACTCTGCTCATTTGTTTGTGGAACACTCTGAGCCATTCTAATGGGGGAGGGGACTTCCGTCCACTTGGTGATGGATTTTGTACCTTTTGTTTATATCCTTGGGGTCGCAGCTCACCTCAGCAGGGTTGATGTGTGTTCTTCAGTCTTCTTTCTTGGTGCAGCTCTAATCCACAAGGTTACTTGCTAAATTTCTGTCCTTTAACTCTCTTTATGGATGAGAGCCTCTGTGGAAAGCTAGCTTCCATCAGCCATCTTGTCTCTGCCCATCCCTGTGGTTATTCTTTAGCTTCTCAAAGTAGTAATAATGATAGCCATAATAATAATGATACCAAAGTTTGCCATAACAATTTCCAGTTCATTAATACTTTGATCCCATTTTGCTTATGTAATCTGTGTACATATATCTTTTTAATATGAAAATAAAAGCTCCTGGAAAATAGGGTTATATTTCTTGTAGGCACTGTCTTTGATTATTAGGGGAGAGTTCTGGCCCTAGAGTCACTCCATAAATTCTGCAGGGGTGAGTGAACACATGGCCTGAAGCAGGACAGTAAGATTTCCCAGAAGGGAAGAACTGACTCAAATGGAGCTTACTATGGAAACTGATAAAGGACAAATGATAATAAATACATAACCATTACTTCTATTATTGATAGTCATTGAATTCTCTGTGTGTCTGTGTATGTTATTTTATGCAACCTCTTTGGACCTCCATTAAGTAAACACTCTTATTATTCCATTTAGGGAGATACCCTTATTCTTCCCCATAGTTGAGACAGGCTCATAGAAGTGGTGCAACTTACCCCAGGCAGACAGCCAGTGAGTAGCAGAGCTTAGACTCACACCCAAGTCTCTGACTATGCTGCTGTCTCTCTGAACTGTGAAGCAGATCCCCCAGAGGAGTACTGGAACTTGCCTGGGATAGCCAGGGTCTTGGATGTTTTAACTATTTTTCTGAGTCAGAAGTGTTTCCCGAGGCAGTATTCATGTTTTCATTGGAGAGATTTAAAGTCACCCATGAATTTCCTCCTTTGCATCAGAGGACACTAAACCTAACAGATATAAATGGACTTCACCAGCTTCCTTGGCCAAGTTCTTCTCCTTCTTTACTTGTTGTAAGTGGACCATGTGGGCTGACTACTCTCTCTGAATGTAACACGTTTGCTGTAATTTTATCTTGGGGTGACCAGGAAAACAAAAGCCGGCTGAGATTCTCCGATCAGAGCTATAGATAGAAGGTAAGCCACTTCACCTGCTTGGCTGCATACCCAGGAGGGATAAGTAACTTGGTTCTACTGACTGCCAATAAGTATTCAATATCACGGGAATACCTGAACCCTGAAAACTGTTGATTTTCCTGTTCTGTGCTTATACAGTTAATGCTTAGCTGTTCCCACTCCCTTCTAAAGGTCCCCTGGTCACTGGACAGACAAAAAAAAAAAATGAAAATGGAGACTTCCTACAGCTGGCAGCTTCAAATATGATTTCCATAAAGCCACCCTCAAAAGGAAGTGGAATGAGGGATGTGGAGACTTGAGGCCAGGAGAGATGGCAGGGATAATCCAATTCAGGGGTCCCCCAAGGGTCTCCTTGGAGGATGGCATTTTGTGAAGGTCCTCGCCAGCCACTGTAGCATGTGGGGAGTGTACTAATATTCTATTGCTGCAAAGCAAATAACCAGAAACTCAGCAGCTTGAGTCTCCCGGTTCTGTAGGTCAGAAGTCTGGTATGGTGCAGCTGAGTTCTCTGCTGAATCTCTCAAGGCTGAGTTCTTGCCCAGAGGATCTGGGGAAAATCTGTCTTCCAAGCTCATTTTTGCTGTACCCATAGGACTGAAGACCTTGGTCTTTGATGGCTGTTGGTGGGGCTGATCTGAGCCCCATAGGCCACCCCAGTGGCTCCCAAGGACCCCAGTCCTTGCCAAGCAGACTTCTATCTTCAGGCCATCAATGAAGTACCAAATCCTTCTTACGCTTTGAATCTCTCGCTTCCCATTTGGCCAGCAGCCAGAGTAAACCTCTGATTTAAAAGGGATAGTTTAGGCCCACAAACATAACCTCTGTCTTAAATTCAATGGATTTGAAGTTTAAAATACACCTCTCAAATTTCCTCATAGGAAACAATGCTGAGTTTAGCTTCTGAATGAATGAATGAGAGAAAGTCAGTGTTTGTGGGGGCGGGGACTCGGGGGGGGGGGCATCTTAGAATTCTCTCTGCCACAGAGGAATGGAAGTAGGGCTTGGGATGCCCTACTTTTCTTCATAGTTGCTCCATTTTGATGGGTTTTCCTAGTTTATACCTTCTTGTAAATTTTTCAATGACTGGTTGTTTGGTTTAAATCGTGATGTGGCCACACTCCTTTCCGCCCCTTGACCTACATTAATGCCTTATTTCACAGATGAGGAGACTGAGGCCAGAGAGGTTGGGGCACATCCAGTAGGCCCACTGGGTTGGTGGTGGACTTGGTACCATATGCCGGAATGCTGACCCCTGCTCTACTGCTCTTTCCACAGCACCTCACGGAGAAGACTGCCTTCATCCTTTCTCATCATCAAATAACTCTGCATTTCACATTATCCTCATTAGTTCTTTTTTATGATCCCTGTAAAGTATGAATTATTATCATTATTGTAGGTTCTGTCTAATTCAAGCCGGTACAAATACTCATCTCGTGGGGCGCCGTGAGGAGTAACTATTGACGTCATGAGGGGAGGTGTTTAATTTCCTGCCGGGGCTGGGTAGTCACAGGATGCCACATGCTTCTTCACTCTGCCTCAGGGATCCCTTTCCTGCTCTGAGTCTTTCCTTCTACAATGAGTGCTTCCTGCTCTGCTCAGGAAATGCCAGAAGCAGAGTTGGAGATGGGTTTGCAGGAACGTAAGAGGACACTGTGATCTGTGACTGTTCTCTGCAGTCCAACCTTGCCATACCTATGAGCAGCAGAAGCCCCAGCAAGCAGCCACTGCCATGTCCACACCGATCTAACCTCCCGGGCATCAGTAACTCAATAGTCCCTTTGGTTAAAATGTACCATTAACTCTGCTCCCTGAAGAAGCAACAGGGTGACCTCAGCAGGCAGCTTAAGGGCATGAATCTTCTCCAGACTCTGGGTTTTCATATTCACTCTCAGTGTTCCTCTCTCCTCCTGTTAAAACTCACAGTCCCATAAAAATTCATGAAAATGAATAATCAACAGTAATTCTTGCTCTGTGAAGATTGGACAAAGGTGATGCCCATATCAAAAACAGCATCTCTGAAAGTTTTGGGATTGCAACATAAGGTAGGAACTACATGGTACCTTAAATTCAGTCTGTTATACTCATGCATACACATAGACACACACAAAAGATAAAAAGGAAACACAAGTTTAACACACTAATGCCCTTACTACTGGCATTTTCTATTCTAGACTATTTCTTTTTTAACTGTTGTCTGAGATCTATTAATGATTATGGCCTGATCAGGGAGAGGATACTTGGGTTCTCCTGAAGGCTTGGTGATTTGCTACTGCTAATCCATGTTCCCCCACAATAAGTACCAGGCATGGGCCCTAAGATCAACATTATCCCTGAGAAGGGAAGGTAGAAGGCTTGGATGCCAGAGCTGATTCATGTGTTTGAGATAGATCCAATGATACCTCCTTACTTTATGTAACATTCAATTTTCAAACATCTAGTGAACATACAGTATTCAAGATGGAAGGCATGGTGAACCTGATGATAACTCCAGTTTACTGAGAAACTAATCTGAATCACACACTGTCTTAATTAGTTCTCTTACAATCCCTGGAAGGTGGGTATTATTATTGCTTTAGTTGTATAGATGAGAAAACTAAGGCTTAGAAAGTTTTGTGGTCTACCCAAGATGGCGTAGGATTAGAGCTCATTGGTCAGAGAACTGAGCAGGTGCTCGCCTTTATGACTTGGTCATTGGAAATGAGCAAACACAAAATCAAAAAACATGCATATGTAACATTTAGCTACTGGCCCAAGATTAAAACCTCCCATTCTGGAGTCCTTGTAAATGTTTTAGGAAGACCTACCCATTGAAAACTCTGAAAGAAGTGCCTCTGTTTCTGCCCTCCAGCCTCCACCATTCCAAAGACTAGCTGGCAAAGTTAATCAATTATGAAGGGACCGTGAGGTGGAGAGGAGATGAATTTCTGGCACCTTCTTCCCCTTCCCACCTCCTACTGGCCTCAGCTTCTGTCTCCTGACCTTTGTGCCACAGTGTGGAATTGGAGAGAGATTCAGGTAAAATGCAGGGAAGAGGGGGATGAAGAGTGCAGGGACATATAGTTGAAAGCAGTAGGTCAGATAGGCTAGGGTCGTCCCAGAAGTAGTTCTCACCTGGTTTGGCTAAGCTGAATCTATCTCTACCTGCTCCCCAGCCAAGGGGAAGAGAAAAAAAAGCTGAGCAGAGTTTGGAAAAGAGGAAACTCAAATGTGCTTTCAATGACTATTCCTCATTCTCAAGAAAAGAGAAATCCCCTGTGGTAGGCTAAATAAATGCCTTCCAAAGATGTCCATGCCTTAATCCCCAGAACCCATGACTATGTTACTTTATATGGCAACAGGGACTCTGGAGATGTAACTAAGGAACACAGAGGACTTAAGTACAAAAGGCAACAGAATGGATTCTCCCCAGGACCTCCAGGTAGAAGTAGTCCTGCTGACACTCTGGCTTTCATCCAGTGAAACTGATTTCAAACTTCTGGCTTCCAAAATGCTAAGAGAATGAATTTGTGTTACTTTAAGCCACTAAATTCATGGTCTTTTGTTACTGTGGCACTAGAAAACAAGTATCTCCTCCTCAAACTGCTCGGTGGCTGAAACTTAAACTCAACCATCCTTAGGAGCACTCAAGTCTTTGGGAACCAGAGCCTATGTCCTCTAAAACCTTCCAGAGCTGTTCTAGTCCCAGCCCAGCCACTTGTCTGAGTGGTCTTGGGTAAGTCATTGCTCCTCACGCCCCTCATCCATAAAGTAGAGGAGGTGTAATGTCTACCTTGTGGGTGACTGTGAGGCTCAGAGACAGCATGTAAAGGCATGAAACATGGCCCCAACTCTTTGCTGGCCGTCACACACAGGCAGGGTGTGTGGAAAGACCAGGACCAGGCAGGCAGGGTGCGTGGTCTTTATTGCCTGGGGGATAGGTTGTCTTAGACTTGACTTGAGACAGGTGATGTCCTCCAGGTGAAGAGTGGGAGTGCCTCAAAAGGCCCTGTGACCCCAGTCTGCCTAGAGGGCTTACGGCTATCCCATCGCTGTCCTTGACTGGTTAGCATGGACACACCAGGCCTCTGTATACTATGGTGGTCCTTGTGCCATGAGCAGAGGAGGGCAGGAAGACCACACGCAGGGCTCTGCATACCCACACAACCCTGGTGTGAGTGAACACAAATCCATGGGTGGCAGCTGGGCTCCAGCCATTGGTGCCTCCACCATCATGGTGACTTCTCCTCAGCCAACAGGGAATGGGGGACAACTTGAATGAGTGCGCAGGGGTGCTCTGCCCTAGCCCTGGGCCCTGAATCTCAGTGACTTGTGAAACTTCCTGATGAAAAGGCTGTTAGCCTTTAGACAACATTTTCTGAAGCAAAACAAAGTAAACATTCTCGGAATGTCACCTGCAGAACTGACTTAAAATAAGCTTCATTTCCAAGAACATAAAACCTGTCATAAAAACAAATGCCATAAAAGGAATTCTATTAATCAGCCAGGCGGGCAGGCAGGCGCCTTGACACACCTTTCTGCTGGTGACTCACCTGCAGGAGGGAGTGTGAGCAGAAACAGGGACAGCTGTCTGTCCCACCCAGACTAGGGGCCTAGGGCTCCCCTGCTGAAAGACCCTCCCCATCCCACCAGGGACAATCTTGCCACCGCTCAACTGCCAATGCAGACCTCTCCTTCTACCCCCAAATACAACTTGCCCATAGGCCTGATGCTGGTTTGGAAAACCTCACAGTACTGTGTAGAATCTTGCAGTTGGGGGGATGCCTTAGGAGTCCATAGACTTACATAATGTTACACAGGGAGAAATTCTGCCACAACAGGTGACCTGCCCAAAGTTACCATTGGGCGTTGATAGGACAAGGGCTAGCTCTGGCATTGTCAAATCTTGGCTTATGCTCTAGCCCTATAGCTTGTGAAACTATGGCTTTGGACCCTCTAGGTATCAAGGCTAAAATGTCATGGTACCTAGTTGATAAATTTGGCCAACTGTCCCCTAACAGAGAGCAGTCCCAAAGAGCTGAAAATATTTTTTGAGGCTGGGCACGTGTTTGGGAGGGGCATATAAATGCAGGGGAGAAGGGAAAGGTCTGGCTTTAGCACAGCCAGAGCCTGCAAAGCTCTGGGTCCAAGCAAATTCCTCTTCTTTTTCCAATTCTTGTCTGGAGCTTACAGGAAGGAGCCTCAGGTACCATTAGTCCAAATGCCTCAGTTTTCACAAATGAGTAAATTGAGGTTTCAAAGCAGTTAAGCAATTGGTCTAAGGCACTGCTTGTCCAATAGAACTTTTAGTAATGTTGGGATGCTCTGTGTGTGTGCTGTCCAGCAGGGAAGCAATTAGACTTATGTGGCCACTGGCCACTGAAAATGTGGCTAGTGCTATTGAAGACCTTGTTCTTCAGTTGCATCTAATTTTAATTGACTTATATTTAAATAGTCACAGGAGGCTAGTAGCTACCATATTGGACAACATACATCTATGGTCACAGAGCTAGGATGCAACACAGATCTCTGATTTTAAATCATTTTCTTTTTTCACCACCTCCATGTAGAACTCTAGGTCAAGGTGGGCGTCTTCTGTGGGGCAGGAGATTTATGATGGCAGGAGCTTGAAGAAGGCTTCCAGGTGGTCAGTAGGGGCAGTGGCTTCCTGTGAGATGTCACTAGCAGGGTGAGGAAGAAGGTGGTCTTCCTAGTATTCAAAAGTGTGGGCTTTCCCAGGCTGAGAGGGGAAGAGAGAAGTTCATTTATTCTTTATCTGTGTAAGAATATCTTTACACAGATATTCATATCACTGTATCTCCAGCGACCGGAATTGAATTCAGTGACGCATTCAATTCCTGTCACTGGAGGTAAACTGATGAACAAGACAAAGGTGGCGCTTCTCTTCAAGGGAGCTTACTTACCATCCAATGGAAAAGGCAGGCAAGCAAAGAAACTGATAATTACAAATAACAATAAAAGTCCCACTGGGGACTACAATAGTTATTTGATATGTTCACTGATTTGGTTTCCTAAAGATGATTGGTTTAAAAAATGCCCTAAGAGTTCAGAAGTGAAAGAGCCACCTGTCTCTGGTTGAAGTGCTCAGCTTCCTTTGGCAAATGCTCTGTGGTGATGCAGAAACATGTACTTGTGACAAGCTCACATGGATCAGCACTCAGGAACCTGCGCCCACCCAGCCTCTCAGACAACAGCTTGACGTCCTCTAGATCTGGTCTGGTTTCTTTCTATGAGTTCAGCCTGTAGGGGTGTGTGCGGATAAAATTGTGGCTGGAAAAATGATCACATGGGTGTTTTAGTTCCGTTTAAAGCTCCAAATTCTATCCAGAATAGGCCACAATATTATTTTGGCATCTGTACCTATGCATGGGTGTGCATGTGCTTTCAGGGAGTAACAGTGGTTAAAACATAGATTTTCAAATCCTCATAGCCCTTAAATATAATCTAAAAGAAACACGCGTATACATATAACTAAAATTCAAAGGAAAATGACATAAAAGATAAACATTGCATTCCCGATGAGAAAGTGGCCATTCTTGCTGAACAGAATCAGGGGAAAAAAATGTATTAAAGAAGTAGCCTTGGAGGTGGCACTTGAAATAGTCTGTCAGATAATGATGAGGAAGGGCATTTCATATAAAGAAAATGGCAGAAGCAAAGAATCAGAGGTAGGAGAGCTCAGAGGGAATGAAAAATAAAGCAACTGTGTTGGATGGGGCAGTGATAGAGGGAAACGAAGGTGACCAGGAGCCTGATTGTCAAGGTAAGGAATGTATCTGGCCTTTGTTGTCAGCAGGGAGCCATTAAAACTGTCTGAGCCCTATGGTAACATAATTAGGCTGAGTTAATACTAATTAATCTAGTGACAGAAGGATGGATTGTGGTGGGGAGAAGGTGAAGCTAGGCAGTCAGTTGAGTGCTACTTGTGTGGTCTAGAGAAGAGGGGCTATGGTTCTGAATGAGAGCAGTGGCAGAGGGTAGTGGGTAGTCACTTCATATCTCTTTAGCTAAAGACAAAGGAGAGGATCAGAGTCCAAAATGGTGCTGAGATTCCCAGCCTAAGTGATCAAAGAAATGGAGATACCATCAAGAGAACTAGGAAAGTCAGGAAGAAAATCTGGAAAATTCAACCATTCCAACAGAAATGTCGAGCAAGACAACAAAGGGGAAACCAGGCGTTTGTTGGGGGCTGACTGCTGGCTCTGAGGGAGGGGGTGGAGCTGTCGCTCTCAGGGTGGAGAGGAGCCTGGTGGGTTCAGAGGAGCTCATGAACAAACCTCGTGAGAAGAAGAACCTTAAGGTCAAGGATAAACCTTAGAAATGGTGGAGGAGACAGAGATGAAGGAAAGGAGGTTCAAGGGGAGAAAAGAAGAGCAAATCACCTCAGATCAAGGGAGGGGACGTTGGATGAGAGAACAAGTCACTTAAGTCTACACACGCATTCAATTCCCATCACTGGAGACCACTGATGAACAAGGCCAAGGTGGCCCGTCTCTTCAGGGAGCTTACATCCCATCCAATGAAAAAGGTAAAGCAAGTAAGCAAAGAAACTGATGAGTAATTACAAATAACAATAAATGCAGCTCGGTGCCCGTAGCTCAGTGAGTAGGGCGCCAGCCACTTACATCGAGGCTGGCGGGTTCGAGCCCAGCCTGGGCCTGCTAAACAACAATGACAAATGCAACCAAAACACAGCCGGGCGTTGTGGTGCCTGGGTGCTTGTAGTCCCAGCTACTTGGGAAGCTGAGGCAAGGGAATTGCTTAAGCCCAAGAGTTGGAGGTTTCTATGAGCTGTGACACCACAGGACTCTACTGAGGGTGACATAGTGAGACTCTGTCTCAAAAAAAAAAAAAAAAAAAGCAACAAATGCTATGAAGGAAATAAGCCATCTGCTGTGACAGAGGATGCTAAGGGTGGTGGTGCGTCTTTTCAGAGGGGTGGCCAGGGAAGACCTCTTTTAGCAGGTATCCTTTCAGCTCAGATGTGCAGCTGAGAAGAACCCGATCAAGGAGGAGGACTGGGGGAGCTGCCAGCAGAGGGAAGAGGAGGACAAGGACCTCGAGACAGGAGAGAGCTTGGCTGTTGGAGGGTGGCAGGTCACCAGGGTGACAGGAGCACAGACACTGAAGAGAAGGTGATGTAAGGTAGAATTGGGGAGGTGGGCAGGGGCCAGAGGACATGGGCTGGAGTCATGAAGGATGGGCTCTATAATCAGAGCAGAAGTCAAGAGTAAAAACCCCAAAACAGAGCTGAGGGAGAATGAGGATTGAGGAAAACCCATGGTTCAGCCACAAGGACGGGACTGGCGGCTGATAAAGGCAGGAGGAGAGAGACGATGGCTGAAGTTAGTTTGTGCTCTAGAGGCCTCAAGCACCTGTATAGCCCTTCATGGAGAAGTCTGGTGGTTAACGAGAGCAGGGAGATAGATATTATGAGGGATCCCACCCAAGACCACACTCATCTTAGACACGTAGGTGATCACACTGACAACCACATCCAGGGTTGTTGCTGTCACTACAGCTGAAGTCATAAAGAAAAACAAAACAGCCAGCCCCTGCTCAAAGCCATGCCTGAAGTCCCTGGGAAAGCCAGCATCCTGGCTATGTATATAGACTAGGGCAAAGGCCACGGGTGGGGAGGCTGGCTTCTGGGTAGGTGATTGACCTGTGCAGCTTAGAGCTGATGGCAAGGCCCAGGCTTTGGGGATAGATTAGAAAGGCTGGGCTGGGGCAGCCAGTGAGGGAAGAGACGTGAGATCCCAACTGTCACTTCATACAGTGTACTTGACTCATGGGTGTCGACAATTGCAGTATAATTGTAATTATCCTAGGCAGTGTTTCATAATACCTCCTGTCAACTGATATTTTGTAAAAGGCCATGAAGTTTTAATAGTTGGCTGCTTCAAGAGAGCTCTTAGCTTTTAAACCCGAGTGAGATCTGGGTTATAATTATAAGGGTTGGGAAGTGGCTGGGAATACTATAAATGCCAAATAAAAGAGAAACTCACTAACATCCAGGGCCTGCTCAGGGAGAAGTGCTGATTCAACCCTCTGCTGGCGGCCCTGGCTCCATGAATTCCTGGGAGAAAGGGCAAGATCTGGGGCCCTCATTGTGGTGGCCTCCCCTGGAAGAAGAATGACCTAACCTTGCCTTCCTTGCCTCTCTGGTGAGGCCCAGGTTTGTGTCTAGGGTTTATGAGTGGAAGTCCAGGGAAAAATCAGTGGAAAGGGTGGAGGGAGGGAGGCCCAGAACCAGTGTGTCTTGGCCCAGGACAGTGTTTCTCAAGCCCCCCGTGCCTGGCCACCCTCACCTCAGAGCTTCTATCAATGCCTCTGCCTGGTCTGGCCATGGCTCAGCACATGAGGGTCTTTACTGGCGTCTTTCTTCTATTAAAGAAAAAATTTCTGTGGTAGTCTAAATACAGCCCTCTATCAAAAATGGCCACATCCTAATTGCTGGAGCCTGTGATGTTATCTTATACGACAAAAGGAATTGGGAAGATGTGATTAAATTAAGGATGCTGAAGTGTGGAGATCATCCTGGGTTATCCAGGGATCCGCCAGGTATCCTGATGTGATCACAGGTTTCTCATCAGAGAAGGAGTCAGAAGGGAGAAAGCCAGGGGACAATGGCAGTAGAGATTAAATTTTTCCTTGGGAAACAGAGGAAGGGGCCACCGATTCAGGAACATAAGTGGCCTCTAGAAGCTGGAAAGGGCAAGGAAATGGATCTGTCACTGCAGTCTCCAGAAGGAATGCAGCCTTGAAACCTTGACTTTGACCCAGTGAAACTGATGTTGGACTTGTCGACCTCCAGAACTGTAAGAGAATAAATGTGTGTTGTTTAAAGCCAGCAAGTTTGTGGTCATTTGTTACAATAGCCCTGAGAAACAAACACAGTCTCCACAGGTGATTCTAGTGATCAGCCAAAATTCAGAATCATGGTCGAGACGCCTGCCACTCAGAATGCAGTCACGGGTGGGCAGCCATCACTCACCAGGGAGTTTGTTAGAAATGCAGTCTCAGGCCTTGCCCCAGATCTATTGAATCCCAATCTGCATTTCAGCAAGATTCCCGGATGATTTGAATGCACACCTAAGTCTGAGAAACACCACATTCTACAGCAGGGCTTTTCCACACTCCCTTACTTCAGAATCTCCCTGGGAGCAGGTGCAGAGAACTTAAAACATAAAGACTTCCAGGCTAACACATGCTGGTTTTGGAAACTTCTTGGATGATTTGAATGTGAAGCCGTGGGTGAGAACTAGTGATCTAGTACAAAGGTTTTCAGACTGAATCACCAAGAGAGGCTGTTAAAAATGGAGGATTTCAAGCTCCATCCCAGAGTTTCTGATTCAGTCAGTCTGGGATGGGGCTTGGAATGATACCTTTTTAACAGTGTCCACGGAACTCTAGTAACAGAAGTGGCCATTCAGATGGGCATGGTGGCTCCCGGTGGCCTTGCTCTGCTGTGAGGAGGCTGCCTGCTCCCTCGGCAGTTTGCCCGTCCAGTGCTGCTTCATCTTTTAGGCCTTCTCTTTACCTGCTCTAAGCAGAAAAGCTATATGATAGGCTCTTGGGGGTGTCATGACGTGGGGAGGTGACTGCGTGGTGGCTAGGAAGTGCTCCTCTGTAAAGTAGCAGCGTTCTTGGTTAAATTTCTTATGCCAGGTTTCATGGAGCAGAAGAGCTGAACCAGTGGTGTGGTCAAGAGCCAGGGAACAGCTGGGGGTGGACATGTGTGAGCTGACCCTGCCTGGCCCAGCCCTGCCCTGGCTTCTGGGGTCCCAGGGCCTGAGAGTCTGGAACACCAGATCTCCTTGCAGCAGACCGCCATGGTGTCCCCCGAGGCATTGCTCTCTCTGGGCTTCCCTACTCATTTTCTATCAAGCATTATTTTACTTTTAACTTGGATTCATTTTAATGCTGGGAATTTTAAGCACTGTGAAAAAAAAATCTTTCAAATCACACTTATTCCAAACCCAAACTATTCTTTTTTTTTTTTTTTAAGAGAACAATTTTTTTTTTTATTGTTAAATCATAGCTGTGTACATTAGTGCAATCGCCTGTACCCATTCTAAGATGCAACATAGATGTGGCCCCACCCATTACCCTCCCTCCACCAAAACCTCCCCCCTCCCTTCGCCTTCCTTGGCCCTTTCCCCATCGTCTTGTGCTATAGTTGAAACCTAAACTATTCTTGTCT
>CAUYPK010024025.1:0-14742 GCA_963574355.1 Loris lydekkerianus
CATACAATAACTAAGAAAATGCCATGAAGGCTACGTTGAACAGTTTGATGAGAATATTTCAGATTGTATATGAAACCAGCACATTGTACCCCTTGATTGCACTAATGTACACAGCTATGATTTAACAATTAAAAAAAAAAAAGTTTTACTTTCACTATCCATATGTCATGTTCCAAAAGAAACAAAACATTCAAAAATATGGAATGGTTACCACTATTTCATAAATCAGAAAACTAAGACCCAGAAAAAGGAAGTAAAAATGTTGATCACCTAGTCACTCAATGGGTATCCTCAGGGTCCAAACCTTGGAACCCTGCTCCAGAGACTCAAGTCTCACTGCCCATGTCACCTCTGTGTGTGATATAGTGTAGGAGTTACAATAAACACACACACACACACACACGTGCCCCCATTCAAGTAAAATTTCTATGCCAATCTGAGAAAAACTACTACTTAGCTGTGTGATCTTGAGCAAGACACTTAACCTCTCCATGCTTCAGTTTCTTTATAGGATTGTTGCAAGAATGAAAAGAATGGTAGTATGTGTATTTTAGTTTAGTACACAATATTCTATCAAAGTTAGCTTTATTATCACCATCATTATTAGTCGTACAGGTCAGTATAAGACAGATGAAGGAGAAATAGTTTTATTTCCCAGCCTCTTAACTGAGTCATCCTTCAACTTCTTTCAATTAAAATGGAAAACAAATCAGAGATCTTATTGTTTATCATGAAAAGATGACATGTGACTATAAGGCCCTAGGTATTCCTAAAGTTAAAATCTCTGAAAGGGAGGACATGCTTATTCAAGAAAAACTGCTTAAATTTTTACAGTGACAAAACCAGCTACAAATGTCTCTCTTTCCTGTACTGGAAACGTGAATCTAGATTTAGTAACAAGGAAAACTATTAAAATGTGTCAGTGCTTTCAGACGGGTGGGGGAAGTGTGTCAGCTAGCAGGTGCTCCTTCTGGTTAAGTTAAGCTTTTTATTTAACTTCCTCCAAAGACCACTCAAATGAAAATGCTTATTCTTAGATGTTTAACTTTGGCTCCGATTTTCCCTGTGTCCGAAAACAAGAACTCAGAAAGACAACATATTTTGGGGAGTAAATGGTTGCATAAAAACTATGTCTAATCTAATATACTCCCCCCAGAGAATATGACCTTCAACTTTCATCCACATTCCTAACACCTCCCCAACTTGGTACAGGCTCTAAACTAATTGAAAAAAGGCAAAATTCCTGTTCTCTGCTGTCACACTGCGATGAGCCATCTCACCTGACAGTGCAATGAAGAGGAAATACAAGAATTTGTGAAACAGACGCATCCTAACACTTTGGACAGGTAATTATGAAAACCCCAGCACTACCATAAACTTGCTGCCTTAACTCAGCAGAATGAAACGGCCCTCTGTTGGCGGCCAGGAGGGTGTTGTTGGCAGCAATGCAGTGACATATTCATTTGGGAAGATCATACCTTAGAGGGTCCAAAACCACTTCCCTCCCTTCAGTGCATGTATCTTTCAAACCGACAGCGAGGTAAGGCAGGAGAACCCTCCCCCATTCTCACGCAAGGGAACTTAAGTTCAAAGAGTTTTTTTGACTTGCCAAGATCTCACCATTATTTGGCCTGAGGACTGGGTCTCTTAGACCCCATTTACCCATTCTCAGTTCTTTGTGGTTCCCCACCACATCTTCGATTCAAACCCTCAAAATCTCACTGTAATAACAAAAGTGAAGCTCTTAAAACATACCCTCTCCTTTGAGTCTTACGTATCACCCACGGTAAAATAGAAACAATCCTTCCTTTCAAGGTTCTCCATACTCTCCAAGCTGACGGCGTCGTTTAGCAGGGAATCTGCAGCCAACCCCCCCGGCGTGGCGCGGCGACGCTGAGCTGAGTGGGGTGGAGGCGAATGCAATCATTCCGCTCTCCCCGCCGCAATCTCAGCAGGTGGGCTGCTCCGACCACCCACCTGCCGCGCTTTCACACTCCACCTAGCTCAGTTAAGTGGCAACATGTTTGTTTTTCCAGATAACCAAAGGGTTTGGGCGTGCTGGGTAGGCGGTCAACCGCGGCCGTTCGCAGCCCGTTGGCGCGCGTTTGGGGAACCAAGAGCAGCACCGAGCCCAGAACACAGCGCCCGAGGCCACAGAGGGCGCAGGCTTTGCATTGAACTCACTGAGATTCGCCACGCGTAAAAGTGCCCTGAGGTCCTTGCTCCTCTCCCTTCCGCACCCAAGCCGACCACTGGGTCGCTTTCACTTTGCAAAGTCAACGCCATAAAAATCCTCCATCCTACCGAGAAGCCCGTTTCTACAATCTCCAAGGGCCTCCCGACTGCCCTGACCTAGCCTGAGACGCAGGGTCTCAGCGCGCAGCAGCCGCGTCTGGCGCCCCTTCCGCCTTCCCACCTGCCCCGCTGCCCTCCCTTCCCCTCTCCCCGCCGGCTCCCGGCCCCGCCCGCCTCACCCCGGCGGTGGGCGCAGCGCGTCGGGTCCACGCTCGGGCGCCTGGAGGCTGCGTTTAGTGGTCACCGCGTTCCCCAGGCAGCAGGAAGAGGGAGCGAGCAGGGGGAAGCGACGCCTGGACACCGCCACGCCCCCCACCATCCCCACCGCCCACGCTGGGCCGCAGCCGAGACCCAGGAAGCTCCCCTAGCTCCCTGGCCAGCTGCGGGCACCGAGAGGAAAGGGACTTGGCCCCACCTTCACCCGCGTTCCCACACGCCTCCCGCCGGGCCCCCTACAGCCAGAATCACCGGCCCTCACTGCAACCGAGCGACGCTTTCAGAGGTCAAAACCGGATAAACGTAGACGAGGCAGAAATGAGTTCCCAGCCCCAAGCGTCCCAAGCAGCAGTGTATAGTAGTCAGTACAGTTTCCTAAAACGAAGAGTAACCTGGAGGAATTTGCCCTGAAATCGACTGCAATTTACCCGGACCGTAAACTGTCCTCTCTGGGACCTCACCTGGCTGCTCCTCACGGAGTCCGGCTCATTCAGTGGATTCACTGCCAGCATATGTCCTACTCGTCACTTTGTCCTCTGGCAGCAGGGTTTGGAACTTTGTCACAGGTGTGCCGCGCATATCCCTGAGATCTGAGATTGTGGTGGTGCGGAAAAAGCAATAAAAGACGTTTTCGCAAACAGAAACGTAGGCGCTGCTAGTAGTGCTGAGTGCGCGACGTCCTCCGCCCCTAGGGGGCCGCAGCGCCCTCATTTCTCTAGGGAAGGATCTCCAAGCTCTCTGGGACTACTGGTGAATCCGAGGACCCTAGCTTTCTTAGGAAAATCCCTTCGCGGTAAAAACAAATCCCATCGCACCATGGTTCCTTGACGTTGTCCTGACATTTCCAAACTGTGGAACAAAGGCACTGGCAATTTTGGCTTTATTTGCCTGGTATCTGTGGAACACCCAGGTCTCTGGCACATCCTAGCATGGAGTGGTTAAGGACGACACCACTTACTAATCACTGCGGTCTCCAGATGAAATTATGAATCCATATGACACAGTCAGGTGAATACTAACCGTCTTTCTCCTCGCTTCCCTCAGGACAGCGTGTTTGGAATCTGAACAGCTTGAACCAGAAGGAACTTTGGGTATTAGGGATATTTAGAATTTTTAGAATTCCAAATACTACATCCCAGGAAATCAGATCAGCTGAAGGTCCACTGGGAAGTGCCTACCTTTAAGGAGTCAGAAAGAAAAGGGTATGTGCTAACATTTGTTGAGTATAATATCTGTGATGTGCCAGGTACTTTCCCTAATTATATTGAGCAGTCCTGTCAACATCCCTGAGAATAACAAACAAATCATTGTCTCCATTTGATAGAGGAAAAACCTGTGGCTTAGAGAGGTTAAGTGATTTGCCCAAGCCCACTCAGGCTTTGAAGGCAGGTGTATCCAACACCAAACCTGATATCCTATCCTGATATCCAACACCTCAACAGCAAGGCAGAAGAATAAAATAAAGCAAGAGCCCTCTCTGGAATATTTAAAGGGAAAGAAGAGTCAAGAGGGTGCTGAAAGAATCTTAAAACAAGAGCAAATGTCATGCAAATAAATCAGTGAGTCAGGAAACAAAAACAACCATACTAGTTGGCAGACTGGACATAGACCAAGGCAGCAAGATCATTCTTGAATTTTTTTTTTTTTTGAGACAGAGTCTCACTATGTTGCCCTCCATAGAGTGCCTGTGGCACTCACAGCAACCTCAAACTCTTTGGGCTTAAACGGATTCTCCTGCCTCAGCCTCCTAAGTAGCTGGGACTACAGGTGCCCACCACAAAGCCCAGCTATTTTTTGGCTGTAGTTGTCATTACTGTTTGGCAGACCTGGGGTGGGCTCAAACCCACCATCTCTGGTGTGTAGGGCTGGTGTCCTAGCCGCTTGAGCTACAGGCGCTGAGCCAGCAAAATCATTCTTTAGGGAGACTAGGTAACCTTGGACCAAGATGGTGTGATCTGGTTAGTTCCCTCTAAAGCCACTTTGAAATCATCTTTACCAAAACTGTCATCAGGCTGGCCTGTGCAATATTGCATGGATATACTAATAAATCAGAATATACACATTTGGCTTCTAGTCACAAAGAAAGTCCCATTCTGAAAGAGTATCTCCAGGACTAAGTAAGACAGTTGAAGAACAGACTTTCCAAATTAGGAATACTCACTGGAATACTGCTCTGTGCCCTCTGGGATCTGGATGTAGAATCTCCCAGGCACTAAATTCTTTCCATGGCTGCACAATTGATTAGTTAATTCTGAGAAAGACACTGATAATTACAAACCTAGCACCATGCAGGAAAAGCAGAGGCTGTTTGTCGGTGGTGATGTTGTTTTCCCCCATGGAGAAAGTGAACTTCCAGGTCACAGTAGCCTCTCAGACCCAAGGCTTGAAGGCCCTGAGAGTGTCAGGAATAACTCACCACATTAGCTGGCGGAGACAAGCTCACAAGCTCACATCCAGCACCCATTGGTCACACACAAAGCTCCATTGTGGAAAGGACAGCCTCTAGGACATTAAAACCCTGGCAGCTGCCTGCCAAAACACAGCCAGACTCCACAAGTAGTGATTTGTGCTTTGAAAGAGCTTTGACCCTGGTTTTGAACTCAGCTGACAGAGTCAGCAAAGGGGAAATCAGTCTCTGTAGAAAACAGGAAGGAAATGATATAAAACGAACTGCATAATAAGCTACCAAAAGGAACCTAATGGGGCAGTTACCACGCAGAAGTTCAGGGAAGAAGGAGCTAGGACCCTGCATGGGAGAGAAGCCAAGACACGCACCAGGGAGGGAAAGACTAGAGGGAAGCTGCCATTGGCTTGGCGGTTTCTTTTCATCCTGTCTGTCTGCATATCCACAAAGGGACAAATTGGTATGGTCCCACTTACAAGAAGCACCTAGGGAAGGCAAATTAACAAAGACAGAAAGAACCGAGGTTACTAGGGGCTGGAGGAACGGGGAGTTATTGCTAAATGAGTACAGTTTGTTTGGGTGATGGCAAAGTTCTGGAGATGGATAGTGATGATGGTTGCACAATATTGTAAAAGAGCTTAATGCCAGTCATTCGTATGCTGAAAAATGGTTAAATGTAAATTTGATGCTATGTATATTTTACCACAATAGAAGGTACTTCTTTTTCTTCATTTTTTTTTTTTTTTTTTTTTTGAGACAGAGTCTCATTATGTCGCCCTCCATAGATTGCTGTAGTGTCACAGCTCACAGCAACCTCCAAGTCTTGGGCTTAAGTGATTCTCTTGCCTCAGCCTCCCAAGTAGCTGGGACTACAGGAACCCACCACAATGCCTGGCTAATTTTTGGTTGTAGTTGTCCTTGTTGTTTGGCGGGCCCAGGCTGGGTTCGAACTCGCCAGCTCCAGTGTATATGGCTGGCACCCTAGCCACTGAGCTATAGGCACAGAGTCCACAATAGAAAGTATTTCTATTTTAAAACTCTATTATCATGATGTAATACTTATTTGGAGCAAAAGCTCAAGTAAAAGCATATGCTGAGAGGGCCCTCCCTCTGGAAGTTCTTTTCTTGGTGTTTAATAAATCTGGTCCTATTTTGCTTTTCATGAAGGGTGCCAGACACAGCCTTTTGGTGTTGCACTCCACATTCTGAATGTCAGAAGGAAAAGTAGTTCTGTGGTTTTACTATTTGTTTCTGCTAGTAGTGAGAAGCTTGGGGTGTACAGTAGCATATTTGGAGATGCATGCCCCAAAAGATGAGGATGAGGGCATTAAAACAAAAAAGGGTTATAGACCCAGGTGAAATAACTATTTGCTTCCAGCCAGCAGCCCAGGGGTGGGCCTACTTTCCAGAGAAAAGAGGATGGGGGGAGGGCTTGTGTTCTGACAGAGATCAAGAAGAGTGACCTTTGACCTTAGTCCTTCCTCCCCTCTCTTTATTTTAGTTTACAGTTTTCTTCTTTGAAGATGCCCTTAGCTAAACTAGTAGAACCAAAAGCTGCAGCTATTTCGTGATCTCCTTTTTATGATTAAAAATAACAGTGTATGCAAAATTTGTGGTCCCTTGTGAGGGACTGTGAAGTCAGGAGGACTTTACTCATTACTGAATTCCTTTTCCGACTCCCACCCCCACCCAGAATCTGGTCATGTAGCTTACATGCTTTAGGAGTGTTTTAACTGATCACATGGCTTGTGGTGTGTGATTTGAATGCCATCCTACAAAACAGGAGGACATTAAGCTAAGATTATCTCATGCTTGGGAACTGTTAATAGTTCAAAGTCTAAATGTCTTAATATTTAAAGTCATTTAAACATTTAAAGTATTCCTTACTGTAATCTCAACCTAACTTTCAGTCTCTTCTTTTACTCTTGCCTCACTTACCCCAAGATCAACAATGGTCACCAATTACTCTGAGAATATTTTTCACATTTCCCTACCTTTGTACTTAAAGTCATTGACCATATCTTACATTCTTCACATCTGCTTCCTGGCACTGACCTTGAACTTCAGTGTTTCAGATCTATATAAGTGCTGCCAAAGTGAGCACAGTGTTTCAGATCTGGCATTGCCTTTGTTTCTGTGGTAGCCTTTTAGCCTAGGATAGACAATCCCCATGTCATTTACATATGAACGGTTTAATAAGGAAAGGCTAAAAGACTTAGCTAAAATCTTATGTGGCTGGTATAAATTTTATTTCATAATTCTGATACCAAAAAAAAAGGTCACATTACCTTGTATCTTATTTTTCTAAAATTTCCTCTAAATCAGATTAAGTTGACTTGGTATCCCCACTTGAGTAAGTGGCAAGAAGTGAAGTCCTTTGTTTGGAAAGCCTTACACCCTCCCTAGAGTTCTTGGGAGCCTTGGTGCTTATCCAGCTTCCAGGGAAAGATTTCTGGTCTTTGCTCCATCACAGGCACTGCAAAAATTGCTATTTTTGAATTCTGTGTTAATTTGGGTACAGGGATCCCTCACTAGCCCTTAAGGGTTCAATGGCTCACACCGCATCCACATCCTTTTCAGAGTCTGTCCCTCTCATAGACCTTCTTTACCCTTCCCATCAAAACAAACAAACCAACAAACAAACAAAAGACCCCTTTCCTTTACCTTCTACATGAAGAGGCTACCTCCCACAGAGGCAACTACTGCTTACCGGACACTAGAAGCACAATTAAATTAAAGACAAAGATCTAACTATGCCCCAAGTGTCAGGGTCCTGCCCCACGGGCAGGGTCTGCTAAGACCTGTGGAACTGGTGCGGCCGACTGAAGAAATATAAAGTTAGGAATGACGATAAAGAAAGAGACACAAGACACAAAATAGAATTTTCAAAGGTGGGAGCTCAGGGAACCACAGCCCGTTTGTGGGTTCAAGTGAGTGGCCCCAAGTCTCTGTTCCACTCAGCTTTTATTCAAATCTTTTTGCTCGGTGGTAAGCTAAGGGAGGGAACAAAGACTGCTCACTCAGCAGTTTTCCAAGTAAGCACATCAGCTCCTATTGTTATTAACTTTAAGGATTTGAGCAGTTTTGAGGAATCTGGAACTTGAGCCTTGTGTGAGGGAAGCCTCCTATCTGGAGTCACACAAACAGTTCACTGTGGAGTTAAACGCCATTGGCATTGATCTCCTCTGAGGAGGGAGGCATTTTCCTCTCATCACCACCACAGAGGATTTTCCTCTGCAATAAGGGATGTAAGCCCTCCTGCCCGAGTGCTCAAACTGTTGCCCTGTTCTCTGCCCCAGCCAAATGCAAATCTCCACAATGGGTATCTGCTTTGTCTGCTTTATGGGCTGGAAATGACTTAGAACATGTATCTTTTCTAGGTCTTGCCATAATCTCTTTTATGGCCATTATCTTCGTCAAAGTGTTCACAGACTCAGCAGGGGTATTTGTGTAAGCTGTATCCCCAGTAGCCCAGAGTTTCAGGAAAGGCCAAAAACTTGTTCAGATAAGAAATTTAGGGTGGTGCCTGTGGTTCAATGGGTAGGGCACCAGCCCCATATACCGAGGGTGGTGGGTTCAAACCCAGCCCCAGCCATACTGCAACAACAACAACAAAAATAGCTGGGCATTGTGGCAGGCACCTGTAGTCCCAGCTACTCGGGAGGCTAAGGCAAGAGACTAGCCTAAGCCCAGCAGTTGGGGTTGCTGTGAGCTGTGTGATGCCATGGCACTCTACCAAGGGCAATAAAGTGAGACTCTGTCTCTAAAAAAAGAAAGAAGGAAAAAAAGAAATGTAGCAATGGCTAGCTTAAAGGTAAATTAGCTGATTATTCTTTGTTCGAACTCTTTCAGCTTACTTTTTAATTTTCCCTTTTGCTGGGGGTACATTCTCTTTTGGTCCCCATTCTGCCTGCACCAAGGGACTCACCACACTGTTGGCCCTTTTTAGGGAAATAAGAGAAAAGTGATCTCATTGATTCAGATTTTTCTACAAAGTAATAAGTGAAAAACAAATGAATTTCTCAATAAATTGTTAGCAGCAACAAAATAGAAATGGATTCCTCAATATACAGTTGAACCTGCACACTTGACCACCTCCCTACACTGACCACCTTTCGTAGACTGGACATGCACCACATGTACCTATCAGTACAGTAAACCTAGTTCCTTATATTGACCACCTCTGCATGTTAACCAGTTTGTTTCAGTCCCTTGGGAAGTCAACTTGCAGAGGTTCTATTGTATTATCCTGCCAAATTTCTGGTTCAAAATTTCTGATGTACCAGTATACAGAATACAAATAGACACCCCTAGTCTGAACAGAAGTTGCATCTTTATAAAGTGGATAGATTCAACCGACAGCTTCTCTCCCATGGATTCCTTTCACCAACCATTAAAGTCATTCACCACGAGGTAGAGTTCTGATTTTACGCTCTCCAAGCCAAAGTCTACTTAAAAATAGATTTTTCTGTGCCAATTTATTGGTTGGTGCTGACCAACAAACATGGACATTCCCACCTACTCCACTAGCTTAAAGTTATGTTTTCTTTGTAAGTAACAATAAATCATCATTCTAGCATATATTCATTCCTAGTGAGTTTGGTCAGAATACATCAGACCCTATGGTAGGCAGAATGATAGTGTCCCAAAGATGTCCACATTTTAATTTCAGGAACCTATAATTATGTTACATGGCAAGGGGGAAATTATGGTAGGAGATAGAATGAGATTACTAATCAGCTGACATTAGCATGAGGACCCCCCATGTGGGCCCAATATTATCACAAGGGTCCTTATGGTAAAAGAGTAAGGCAGGGAAGTCAAGGTGAAAGTGATTTGATGGGATAAAGTTTTGACTAGCCATTGCTGGCTCTGAGGATGGAAGGGGGCGTTTGTGTGCAAAGAATGTGAGCAACCTCTCCTAGATCCTCTCAGGGGAACACATCCCTGCTAACACCTTAATTTTACCCCATTTCAGACTTCTGGCATGCAGAACTGTATGACACTAAATTTGTATTGCTTTAAGCCACTAAATTCATAGTAATTTGTTACAGCAGCAGTGGGAAACTAACAGAGACCTCAAGAGACTGAGTGATTTTGGTTGCACTGATGAAATGCAGTTTCTGGAGCTACAAAGTAGTTTATCTACAGAGTGGTTTCCTGGACCTCTCTGGAAATATCTCAGTTTTATTTTCCTCTTGAATCATCAAGTCCTTTGAACATAATATGGGCTCTTAAAAAAAAAAATCTGTCAAATAAATGGATTTGGCAAAATATAGAGTGTGTGAGCCATGGTTGGTAAGTGTTTTTTTGGGTTTTTCGGGGGGGGGGGTTGTTTGTTTTTGTTTTTGTTTTTTGAGACAGTCTCACTATATCACTCTTGGTAGAGTGCTATGGTGTCACAGCTCACAGCAACCTCAAACACTTGGGCTTAAGCAAATCTCTTGCCTCAGCCACCCAAGTAGCTAGGACTACAGGTGCCCACCACAACACCTGGCTATTTTTTATCATTTAGCTGGTCTGGGCCGGATTCAAGCCCGTCAGCCTTGGTGTATGTGTCTGGTGTCATAACCACTGTGCTACTGGCACTGAGCCAGGCTGGTATGTTTTTTGTTTTTGTTTTTGTTTTTTGAGACAGAGTCTCACTTTGTCACCCTTGGTAGAGTGCTGTGGTATCCCAGCTCACAGCAACCTTCAGCTCTTGGGCTTAGGTGATTCTCTTGCCTCAGCCTCCTGAGTAGCTGGGACCACAGGTGCCTGCCACAATGCCTGGCTATTTTTTTGTTGCAGTTTGGCCAGGGCTGGGTTTGAACCAACCACCCTCCGTATTTGGGGCCAGTGTTCTACTCATGGAGCCACAGGTGCCACCCCAGGCTGGTGTGTTTCTGATGGTCGAAAAACTTTGAGGATTAACCATTTCTCTCTCTAACTAGTTGTGAAGAAATGCCTCTAATATAAATGTGACATAGGTAACATTGTATGTCAACTTTACTAGATCAGGGGATACCTAGATATCTGGTTAAACATATTTCTGGGTGTTTCTGGGTATTATCAGTGGCATTTGAAGAGGTGAACTCAGCAAAGCAGAGGGTCCACCCAGGGTATCACCCACTCCCTTGAGGAACTTACTAAACAAAAGACAGAGGAAGAATTCACCCCTTTCCAATTTCACACCTTGCTGCTTAAGCCAGAACATCTCCTCTCATCTTCTTCTTTCTCCTGGTTCTTAGGCCTTCAGACTTGGGCTACACTATCCCACCAGCTTTCCTGGGTCTTCAACTAGCAGACAGCAGATCATGGAACTTCTCAACCTTTATAATCATGTGAGCCATTATCTTGTAATAAATCAAAGAATCTCTCTCTATATATATGCACACACACACACACACACACACACACACACCTCTGTTTCTTTAGAGAACCTAACAACTATAGGGGCTGAGGGCTGAGTTCTTCTTGGCCCTCTGAACATTCACTGAAAAATCATTGACAAGATACAGGTCAATAGGTTCAGTGCCTGTAGCTCAGCAGTTAGGGTGCCAGCCACCTACACCAGGGCTGGAGGGTTCAAACCCAGCCTGGCCTGGGCCTGCCAAACACCAATGACATCTACAACAGCAACAATAACAAAAATAGCTAGGCGTTGTGACAGGTGCCTATATCCCAGCTACTTGGGAGGCTGAGGCAAGAGAATCGCTTAAGCCCAAGAGTTTGAGATTGCTATGAGCTGTGACACCATGACACTCTATTGAGGGTAACATAGTGAGACTCTGTCTCCAAAAAAAAAAAAAAAAAAAATACAGATTAATAGGAGAAATCGCATACAAATTTATTTAATATGTATACATGAGAGCCTTCATACTGAAGACTCAAAAATAGATGGGCAATTGTCAGTTTTTATGCTGAGGCACAACAAAGTAGGGATAGGTGTATAGAAGTATGATTGGACAAAAGGGTGCGACTAGATAGACTGAGTGGGGAAACTGAATGAGTCCTGTCTATCTACATTCTTCTTACCCTCTGGACATGCATTTTTTTCTTTCTAGGTATGGGGCAGGGCCCTTTCTAGAATGGGGGTCTTATGGCAGTCAAGCAAAGTAGGTGAGATAATTACATTATGGCAAATTTTTGCAGAGAATATGTTTAGGTTTTATGGCTGGGTTTTGAAAAAATTAGTTCTATCTGGTTTCAATGACCAACCTTGGGGAAGAGGGATTCTAGTTTCTATAGCTACCATGGAGAGAGAATAACACTGAAAGGGGACAGGAAAAGATCAGAGAAAAACTTTTGCTTCTAAGGCCCTCATTTCAAGATCCTTTTTTCTGAGCTCCAACACAATCAAGAAGCAGACTTAACAGCAAATGTGTGGTAATAATACCAGCTCCTTTGTTTACCTACAAGGAAACTGTGGATTCAATTTAAAAGTCAATGCCTAGTCTTAGCATACAGTAGTGACTTTCTTCATACAAGAGAAAGCTTCATTTCTATTCGGAGGCCTGTGGAAACTCTTTAGAGCTGGTGAAAGAGCGTGTGGCATTCTGGTCAACACAGCTGACACCCATGTCATGTCCAATAGTAAACACTAGGCCTGTTTGAAGAAGAAAGGAAAAGTGGAGCATGTCAATGAATCATTCCCACAGCGGTCAGCTAAGAAGCTCTCCCAAGAAGCCAGTTGTCATTCTCTGGTGTTGGAGTTGTCACAGAGTCAAAGCAAGTGTAAATGAAAAGGTCCCGTGAAAAATGCCGTTAGTTGAAAGTTGCTGGCTCACAAGCCTTCCTGGGAAGAGACGTGGTATCCAGTTGTGAGCTCTTTGTAGCAAGAACTCATGGTGCACTAACAAGCCACACTCACTGGGCCCCTGTGGCACAGAGACTTTTTTTCTTAATGTTCATTGTTTCTAGTGAGTGCTGTATTTATGTGGCTTTAAAGTAGTCCAGTTTGTTAGTGATGAAAAGCATATCAATCAATAGAAATATGTTACAACACATACAGCAAAAAGAAACCCTGGCTGGTTTGCGTTGAGCTTGTCTAGACTAAGGAATGGAGGAGGTGGGAGATGGGAGTCTGAAGCCACTTTAAGGAGTTGGCGCCTTAGTCTAGGGACAATGGAAGCTACTGAAGGGCTGTAAACAGTAGGAAATGACCAGGTTGGGGAACTACTGATATTTGAGTTTTTCTTCCTTGGTGATCTAATTTTCCTTAAGACTGTGCTTTTCAAACTTCAGTGTGGATAGGAATTACCTGGCATCTTGGTAAAGCGTAGATTCACATTTAGTAAGTCTAAGGTGAGGCTCTGGAGCCTGTAAGAAGCTTGCCAGGGCTGCTGAGCCATGGCCTGGTCTTTGGGTAGCAAAGTCCTAAATAGGATCACTTGTGAGCATCCAACCATCAGCTTTTCTTTTCTTTTTCTTTCTTTCTTTTTTTTTTTTTTTTTTTTTTTTTCTTGCTGGAAGGCATGCACAATGGTCTTTTCTATCCTCAGAGAGCTGCATGTTTTTCTGGGGTAACCTAATTGCTCTTGCAGAGAACACTGTGGCTGCAGCGACATTATTAGTCATTCATTCTAAGTGCTTCTTGTTCTGGACCATTGCTCAGACTTTTTACTCTTTCAGCTCAGACCTTTCTGCCTCATCTTGTTCTCCGTGTGCTCAGTTACCAAATGGGATTTGAAATTCCTTTTTTCTGCTATCTACAATGTGATTTGTTACCTCCCAAATGGAAGGGTTTGTTTATGTTCGGAGCACACAGGGATAGTTCAACAAAGCGGTGTGTATCAAGTCAGTAGACACAGCCAACGTGGTTATAGTAAGAGTACCAAGTTGTTTCTTGGTACAAGTAAGGAGGACATGGGGATAGTTCCCAAAGCAGCATGTCTCTGAACAAGAGGGCTGGCTGGTGTTATAGTCAAAGGGTAATGAGACGTGTTCTGATAGGATCTTACAGTAGGGCGATGCCAGGAAACAAATTCTGACTGGATCCTGCATGAGGTGATGCCAAGACGTGATATGCTTGGAGCCTGGATCCTGCCATGAAGTGCTCACTTCTTAGCTCAGTCCCCAATCCTTGACCCGAACACTTAGAGCTTGCCCATGGTTGCATCCTTTATTCATCTGGGCAGGCTCAGGTTATATGACTTTCAACATAGCAACTGAAAAACAACTCACAGCTTTGTTACGTAAAAATTGAGCCACATTGGTCTGATGCAGTGGTTCTCAACCTTCCTAATGCTGTGACCCTTTAATACAGATCCTGTGGGTTGTGACCCATAGGTTGAGAACCACTGGTCTGGTGGCTGCAAACAAATTCCCAAATCATTTTTTTTTTTTTTTTTTTTTATTATAGATAAAAATATGCACCATAGATGTGGCCCGACCCATTACCCTCCATCCACCCAAAGCCCCCCCTCCCTTCCCCCTTCCTTGGTCCTTTCCCCATAGTCTTGTGGTATAGTTGGGTTATAACCTTCATGTGAAAGCTATAGTTTAGCTTCATAGTAGGGTTGAGTACATTGGATACTTTTTCTTCCATTCCTGGGATACTTTGCTAAGGAGAATATGTTCCAGCTCCATCCATGTAAACATGAAAGAGGTAAAGTCTCCATCCTTCTTTAAGGCTGCATAGTATTCCATGGTATACACGTACCACAATTTGCTAGTCCATTCGTGGGTCGATGAGCACCTGGGCGTCTTCCATGACTTAGCGATTATGAATTGGGCTGCAATAAACATTCTGGTACAGATGTCTTTGTTATATTGTGACTTTTGGTCTTCTGGGTATAAACCTAGAAGAGGAATTATAGGATCGAAAGGCAGGTCTATTTTTAGGT